>JAGDQO010001619.1:600000-882656 GCA_018342035.1 Solanum appendiculatum
AGTGGTGAAGAGATATAACTGTTCTTTTCACTGCATCCCACGCTATGTAGACTGATTCTTGACTAGAAATTTCTCTCTCTATATTTGAATCAAGTTTTGTTGTTCATACATCTCTCTGTTAACATGGGTGCTCAAGTTTGCATATATATCTGTAAGATGGTTAGACTGCATTTTTGCAGGATTTCTCTTGTATCTGTGGAGGATACAAAGACATCCGTTATATCTAATTTAGTTTGGCTTGAGAATGGGTTATAGGAAAGCTCTTGTACTTGCAGCGGTGAAAGGAGATATAACTTGTTTAGTGATTGCATTATATGCTCTGGAGATTGATTCTTGACCAGAAAATTTTCCCCTTCTTCATATGCATCTAGTTTTCTTGTTTATATTCTTCTCTGTTAATGGAGGTGCTCAAGTTTGCATATGATCTTGTCTGATGATTAAACTGCATTTTTGCAGGAGCTAAGATTGTACGGTAAGGAGAAAGGCTGGTGCCCATACTTTCTGGCACGGCATATGGTGCAGCAGGCAAATGTGGTGGTTTACAGCTACCAATACCTGCTTGATCCCAAGGTTGCTGGTATCATATCAAAGGAGATGGAGAGAGAGTGTGTCGTAGTGTTTGATGAGGCCCATAATATAGACAATGTATGTATCGAGGCACTTAGTGTCAGTGTGAGGAAGCAAACACTTGAAGGGGCAACAAGGAATCTCAGTAGGATGTCTAATGAAATTGAAAGGTAACTATCTTCTGTGACAATTACCTCTTCTTGTCAATGACAATCTTTTAACAACCAAGCAAAAAACAATTACCGCTTCTTGTAAATGACTCAAGACATTCGTTTTTGAGTTGTGAATTTCTCCCAATAATGAATATATTTAGTTTCAAGAATTCATGGTAAGAATCAAGTTTTGATATAATTATTGATATAATATGAAGTTAAATAGGATTAACAAAAGACCCTGTTAGAAAAAGTTCTCTCCCAGGCACTAATATCTATCTCGATATTTCCCTCTCTCCTCTTCTCCGGTGATCCTTCTGATCACCAGAATGTACCTTTCTCCTTTCTTTCTTTATTCTCTTTCTTCATTTCTCCATAGCTAGCACTTGAAGGACATTACCTGTATTTTCAACCACAAACATCAACACTGCTCCAAAGTCCAAAGGAGCATAAGTACAATTTCATTGTACTTAGTAAGTATCATTGACTCCCTAATTCAAGGATGACATGGGACTTTGAAAACAATAATGCGATATAAGCAAATCAAAACATTATAAAGCATTTTTCATTAAAAAAACATAATAAAGCATTTCATAATCAAAAGGACACCTGTGATTTATCTTCTGTGACATTGTGTCCGCACTACCCTTCATGCTGAACCATGGTTTGCACATTCTTACTTGTGAGCATAGAAGTATAAATTTTCTAGTAACATTTGAATTCTGTTTCATGCTGTAGTTTTCTGGGTTTAAAATGATTTGAAATACCTTGGAGATTGTTCAATCTAGTATATATGATGTTATGATCTATTATAACCCCATCTTGCACAAGCCCTGTAAAGGAAAATACATAAATAAAAAAGAAGAAAAGAAAAGTAAAAGGATCGCGAGATACCCATGTTTGGCTAACATCTTGCATGGTAGGAAGGCTGAAGGCTACTGATGCTGGTCGATTGCGTGTTGAGTATAATCGTCTAGTTGAGGGTCTAGCTCAAAGACTGCCTGGTATGTTGATTAAACTGTTTGTTGACGATGTACTTCTAATCTTGCACTAGTGATAGTAAACCAAGGTTCTTGCTCATATATCTTCTTTGTACAGCTCAGGATGTATGGCTTGCTAATCCTGCCTTGCCTGATGACATCATGAAGGAAGCAGTGCCAGGAAATATAAGGAAAGCAGAGCACTTCTTGTCTGTTTTGCGAAGATTTGTCCAGTATCTTAATGGGCGTCTCGAGACTGATAATGTGGAAAAAGAGGGTCCTGTTGCCTTTGTTGCTTCTATTAATACACAAGTTGGAATTGACCAAAAGATGTTAAAATTTTGTTATGATAGGCTTCACTCCCTTATGTTAACCCTGGAGATAACTGATACAGATGAGTTTCTGCATATACAAACTGTTTGTGACCTTGCCACATTGGTAGGGACGTATTCTCGGGGCTTTTCCATTATAATTGAACCATATGATGAGAGGATGCCACATATTCCTGATCCTGTCCTGCAGGTGCATGCTTGCTTCTCTTGGGTCATATTTGTCTTATAATATCTCTTACTAGTCTAACTTACCAACTGTCAAAAAAAAAAAAATCTCTTACTAGTCTAACTTTGTGATTTATCTGTCTTGAGTTAAATAATCTATATTGGAGATTATTGTTATTAGTTTCTAAACATTTTATCATTCAGATGTTGGATTTTCGTGTGCACTGGTTTTGCTATTTGTTCTCAAGATACTTGCTATTGTGATGCCTCTTACCTGAATGGGGAATCAATTTGTCTTTCTTTAATTGATCTTTTTGTAATGATTGCCTCTAATTAGTCTAATCGTAGTCCATGTGTTCTGTAATGCACATCTGTCTCTAAAAATATTGCTATATTGTTTTGAAATGCATTTTACTGGGAAGATATCTAAGTTGCCATTAATATTTTTTTAAGTTGCTTTACCATTAGTGCTCAATTTTCTTACGTCAAAAATATTTTGGCATGCCAGCTTACCTGTCACGATGCCTCTCTTGCCATAAAGCCTGTTTTTGAACGATTCCAGTCTGTTGTGATTACCTCCGGGACCCTCAGTCCAATTGATCTCTATCCTCGTCTTCTCAATTTTAATCCGGTAGTTAGTCGAAGCTTCAAGATGTCATTGACAAGGGATTGCATATGCCCAATGGTCCTTACGCGGGGAAGGTAAACCTTTGACTAAATGTTGACCCTATGACTATACTTATCTCAACTCCCAATCCACTCACAAGATGCGGATGAGAAGGAGAGCATATATCTATTTTGAGTGTTTCTTAGCTTGATTATGTTGAAGAATTTGGTACATGTTATCTGTTTTGTATTTATCTTAAATTGCAGTGATCAGCTTCCTGTAAGCACTAAGTATGACCTGAGAAGTGATCCAGGCGTTGAGAAAAATTATGGGAAGCTTTTGCTAGAAATGGTTTCTGTTGTTCCAGATGGGGTTGTTTGCTTTTTTGTCAGTTACTCTTATATGGACGGAATCGTCAATAGTTGGCATGAATCAGGAATATTAAAGGTGCCGCTATACCTTTTATTTGTTCTCCTCTCAACTTTCAGATAGAGCACTCTTTTCTATGAACTAATTGAGAATGTTTAATGCTTAAGAACAATGCCTTATTACACACGTGGCTACTTCTCTCTGTTGTTTTTTTTATCATCATTATATGATGCAGGATATAATGCAACATAAACTCGTATTTATCGAGACCCAGGATGTTGTTGAGACTACATTGGCTTTGGATAATTATCGCAAGGCTTGTGATAGTGGGAGGGGTGCGGTTTTCTTCTCAGTTGCTAGGTGAATCTTTTTTTGAGTTTATGCATTTAACAATTTTGTATTTCCATGCCTTGTTTCTTCTGTGCCAAACACAAATTACCAGTCTTAAATTTCTTTCAAATGTGCAAGTGAGTGAGTGAGTTTTAGGTTTGAACTTGTACTAAATTCTTTGTATTTGATATTCTTCTTCTTTTTGAATGTAATAGAAATAAGTGATAAAGTTGTACTTCCTCCTTTTCAATTTATTTGTTTGGTTTTGACTTGGCACGTAGTTTAAGAAAGTAAAGAAGACTTTGGAATTTTGTAGTCTTAAACTAAAGATATGTAGAATGTACCAAAATGTCCTTTAACCTTGTGGTTTTAAACATGCCATGTGGAAAGTTGAAATTCAGGAGTTGCCAAAAAAGGAAAGAGGCATTCTTTTTGAAACGGACTAAAAAGGAAAGTAAGAAACAAATCGGAAAGGAGGGAGTAATATTTTGAGTTCTAGACCTAATTCTTTTTTATTGTCTATCTCAATGTTGGACTAGCTCCAAAGCTAATTGGCTAGATTAATTCCCAAATGATGATAGGAATTACATTGGTTTAATTCATAGTTTCGAAACTCTTTTTGTTGTTTTTTTTTTTCAATTTTAATCAACCTGGTCGACTTTTTTGTTTGATATATTTATGTGTTATGATACTTTCTTTCTCCTAACTTTGACCATTCTATTCCTTCACCATCATAGAAACTAGGGGGTCAGCGTTTGTTTCTGCTAGTTTTCGTTACTTCTGTTCAGCAATTGAATCAACTCCTACTTCTGAAAATGGGAAAATGATATTTGAACAAAAATGAGTTTAAAGCTATTCCAATTTTGTTGTGTCTGGTTTGGTTTTCATTTTGCCTAATCTATTTTTGGGTTTTGCATCATCTCTCTCTCTCTCTCTCTGCTTTGTTTTTGTTTTGCTGCTTCAATTAGACAATTACACTTTTGGCGTAAAATAAAGATGCATGAAACCTAAGGCAGCTCTCTGCTGCGCATCTGTTAATGGTAAAAATAATTTCAAACTGAAACTGGTCTGGAAGTTCAAGATTTTGCTAAGGTATTCAAAACTGACCAAGTAAAGAAAAATTGGAACAGAAAGTTTGATTGGTAGTTTCAGTGAACTGCATAACTTGCACTTCTTGAATAGAACTTCTATTACATAATTATTCTTAGCTCAAATTGCTGAGAAAATTCTGCCATTGCATAATTACTTCCGATCTTTCGCTTTGTCGTGTTTCCTTCAAGGAAAATTGCCTATTGCTGATGTAGTTTTAGTTCCTTTCTTTTGATTCCTCTCTCTATAAGGGAAATTGAGAAAGTTATGAATGGTTGTCATCCAATGTTATCAAAAGCAAATAGTGCAAAAAAGCTCTAAGGTCTGTTGGGTTTTGAATGCAAAGCGCAAATACAACATGGACTAAAATAAAAAAGGAGCTAAGGGAGAAACAATACAAAAAAAATATATTTTTAGTCGAAAACTAATAATTATAACCATGAACGACAAATATATGAACAAACAAATATAAAAAAAATCACGATAAAGTAAAATATCAATTGTTTAGTGTTGCCTCTTCAGAATAGTCTCATTGGCAAGGAAAAGTATGCCTTAGAACCTTGATGATGACATTGAAGTGCACATTAAGTGAGGCGAAGCGCTCAACACGCTTTGAGCCTTGCTTCAGGGCTTAACCGTACCTTTGACAACAGTGTTGCCATATATCTAGTAGGGAAGTTGTTTAAACTTGTACAGAGAGTTGTTGTTTTGAAAGGTAACTTTGTAAGGTTTCCGTGAGACTACTTAATTCAGTGTTTGCATCAACTACAAAAGTGCAAATATCATTTTTAGCAGCAGTGACGATGTGAAATGCAGTGGAAAATTGATCTGGTATACCCCTATTGACATTGGACTAAACGATGTCCATGTGTTACTGTGCAGGGGAAAAGTGGCTGAAGGTATAGACTTTGATAGACACTATGGCAGGCTTGTTATCATGTTTGGCGTTCCATTCCAATACACGCTAAGCAGGTTAGTATAACTATGTGTTAGGCTTCACTTCCCTTATGATCTAATGATGAAAGAGTGTCTCTTTTTAATCAGAAGGAAGTTTCAATGGCACGTCCTTTTGATGTAATATCGAAATAGTGTTGTCTCTTTCTAATCAGATAATCTATTCTTGGATAGAGACGCATGAACTTTATCTTTTTAGGCTATATATTGCACCTTGAGCTGTGTTAAAATTGCAGAATATTGCTTGCACGATTGGAATATCTGAGGGAGACCTTCCAGATAAAAGAGGGCGATTTTCTGACTTTTGATGCTTTGGTACTTCCAGACTCGGTTATAGTCCTTATAATCCGTATTTTTTTTCTCTCCGTTATTTAATTATTTACCATATATTTCCAGAGGCAAGCTGCTCAATGTGTGGGTCGAGTTATTCGTTCAAAGGCAGATTATGGCATGATGATTTTTGCTGACAAAAGGTTTGCTTCTTTGTCCGTGTCAGTTGTATAATGTTAATAGAAAAACTAGGAAGTGAAACAAAATTTAGAAATGATGCACAAGCAACTGGTAATGTTTTACCCGACCTCTTATCTATTATACTAACCTATGCTCTATATTATTGACAAATTTATGATGTGCCAAGAAATTATTGTCTTGAATATGTTCTAACCCCCCCTCTCCCCAACACACACACACCAAAATAAGTGTTGAAGTGTGTGACCATCTCATCTAAAAGCTTAAGCTTTTAGAGAGAGCACACTTTTAATAGTTAATTATATTCTCAACACGCCTCCTCACGGGCGGGCCTGATTTTTTTTTCATGGGACAAGCATGTGGAAATTCTTTTTGATATGGGTGGTGGCGTGATTCGATCCCAGGACCTCTGGCTGCTCTGATACCATGTTGAAGTGTGTGACCATCTCATCTAAAAGCTTAAGCTTTTAGAGAGAGCACACTTTTAATAGTTAATTATATTCTCAACTATAAGTATTGGATCAAGATGCTTATGATGCCTTGCCTCTTGTATCCTGTGATCAGATATAGCCGTCATGATAAGCGCTCCAAGTTGCCTGGATGGATACTTTCACATTTACGGGATGCCCACCTGAACTTAAGTACAGACATGGCCGTGTATATAGCAAAAGAGGTGAGTAGTATTAGTTTTATGCTTTGCTGTTAACTGTTTCCAGCATGCCGTTAATAGTCAGATGCATCAGAGAACCATTCTGAGGATCATCAAATGTGCTATGCATCTTTCGGAGGATCTTCTTTTTTATCCTGTTTGATTAAAAAAATAGTTCTGTTTGTCCGTATCTTTGGTCTTTTGTCGTACGGAAAAGCGGGCAGGGGTTCGAAAAATTGTTAAGGTTGGACTATTCTAGTGAAGATAGCATATTAAGTTTGAATTTCTGTTCATTCTATGACAGAAGCTTCAAGCAGTGGAAAATATAGAGAACTACTCTTCTAGTGCTATCTTTTTTTTTTGGACTGATCCTTGAGCCTAGGGTCTATGGAAACAACCTCTCTACCTAGTGCCAAGGTAGGGATAAGGTCTATGTACACTCTATCCTCCCCAAACCCCACTAGTGGGATTACACTGGGTATGTTGTATAATATTGGACTGATGTGAACTTAAATTGATCGACATGAATCAATGAGGATTTATATAGTCGAGTCCAACTGGCTTGGAGTCGAGGAGTTGTTGTTTGGATGATGACATGAGCCTCAATTTGATTGCATTAATAGATACTGGCACTTCTAATTTTAAATCTTTTCTACTCCCCTGAATGCAGTTTTTGAGAAAAATGGCTCAACCATATGATAAGAATGGTGCGCTGGGCAAGAAAACTCTACTGTCACAAGAAGACTTGGAGAATATGATCACCGGCCCTGATGGGGAAATGTTGCTTTAAGTGCCAGTACTAGGTGAGAAATCATTTTCGTCAATCTGTTCCCCGGAATTTTCAGTGTTCTATATGCTGAACAGCACAATTACTACATCAGTTAAAATTTGAAGTGAACTGATTCCTGTTAAAGATTTGCAGCAACCTTCAGTTATGGGCGACTTCGTTACGTTTAGAGCTGACTTCATTGGAATTTAATGCAAACTTGTACATTTCCGGATCACTGAAACTTTCTTGGTTTTTTGAAAGTTGGAATAGGTTTTTTTAAGTATACATAACATGGATGTCACTTGTCTATAGGCGTAGAAGGATGTATTTATTTTCTTAAGCTGATTGTCGCGAAGTTTGTTCATGCAAAAATGTATCAGTGTAACTTAAGTTTTGATTCTCAGTTGTAGGCAAATGAAAATTTTGTTTATCAATTTTGAATTGCAGTGTATCTCAAGTGATCAATTTGATGAATCCAGTTTGAAAATGTGTTATGCATATGTTTCAAATTATTGATATCTTTTTCGGTTTCTTTTAAGTCAAGGGTCTATCGGAAATAGTTTTCCTATTCCACAAAGGTAGGGGTAAGGTCAGTGTACATCCTACCCTTCTAAGACTTTACTTGTGGGTGTATGTGTGCCGACTCTGTTTTAGCTCAAATTTTGTGGATTCATTGGCGATGACCTATTAAATGATATTAATTGTTTTCGAAAGGCGGAAAACACCTTTTTGGAGTTATTGTGTTACAAAACAAGAATTCGGAATTATCTTGACTTTTCATGTGTGTTATAGCTCATAAACTTTTCAAAATATGTGTGACCAACTCTGTTTGAGCTCAAATTTTGTGGATCCATGGATGACGACCTATTAAATGATATTCATTGTTTTGGAAAGACGAAAGTCACTTTTTTCTTTGGAGTTTGTCTCACAAAACATAAATTCAAGATTATCTTAATTTTTTGTGCATATTAATCAATTATTTTTTTGGAATATGTAGGATCGGCTCTATTTAAGCTCAAATTTTGTTACTCCTTGGATGACAACCTATTAGATGGTACTCATTATTTTCAAAATGTGGAAGTCACTTTTTTTTAGAGTTTATGTCTAACAAAATAAAATTTTTGAATTTTCTCAGTTTTTTTGTGTTTTAGTTCATAAAGTTTTTTGAATATGTATGACCTACCCTATTTGAGCTCAAGTTTTTTTGCATCCATTGGTGATGACCTATTAAATGATACTAATTGTTTTTGAAAGGCTGAAATCACTTGTTTTTTTTGCAGCTTATTACTCACAAAACAGAAATTCAGAATTATCTCAAATTTTTCATATGTATTAATCAATAAATTTTCCGAAATATGTCTGATCAACTCTATTTGAACTCAAATTTTGTGAGTCCATTAGTGACAACCTATTAAATAATACACATTATTTTCGAAAGGCAAAAGTCCCTTTTTGTATATATGTCACGAAACAAAAAAAAAGATAGTCAAATGAAAACTCAACTGATCTAGAGAAGGGTTGCTAACATCTTTATCTGTCCTCTTAACATTTACACAGAAAAAAAATTAAACAAAGCTACTGATAATCAAAAAGACTATGTTACATCACCAGTCCTCCTTGAGTGCTCATCTAGGAAAGATTCAAAGTCCCTTCTATAATCATTTCAGCAGCAGTACCCATAGCACCAACACCACTAGCTTCTAAAAGCGCCAGTGCTAATACTTCTTCGTCCCACCGTTTCAATCCCTTGCTCAGCCTCTTCAAAACTTCAAGATCCACCTCCAGAAGCCAGTTTGGTGTGCATCCCACTATCAAGCTTATGAATCCCGACACGTATGCTCTCCATGTAGCCTTGTTACAACCAAGTGATATTTTGCCATCTAATGCACTCGCGAGAAATTCCAAGTGTGCTCCGAGCATACTTGGCCGCCATTTGGATGTGGGTGATGATGAATCCACCCCCCAACAAAATGTTCCACACAGCACTGCTAAGTATGCAAGGGCATAACCCCTTAGCCTTGCAACCATTCCTTCTGAGACCCCACCGTTGGGCTCTGAGCTATGTGCTGATATAAACCAAGATGGCAATGTTTCTTTCAGCAAAGATTGGACTAGACTTAAACCACCTGTAATCCAAACTAATGAAGCACCCAATGAAGCTGCAAGCTTGACACGGACCATTGCTGCAGCAAGAGAGACGTGACAAGATGCAGGGAATCCACTATCTGTTTTCTGACTAGAGAGAGGCCTTATCTCACCTCTAGTTTTCTTGAGTTTCTCCATATCCTTAGCAGGGACTCCACTATCCGCAATATCTCTGACAAAACGCATCAAAAGGGAGACGATCTCTTCTGACATAAACATGACATTTCTGACAGCTCTATGAACACGCAAGTAGAGTATACCAGGGGCAACGGCAGAAATGCCACCAGAAAAATGTGAACCAAATCCATGACCAAGAAGAGAACCGACCCCGCCGTTGCTTTCTATGGAAGATGTACCTATACCTAGTGTAGCTGTAAAGCAGACCCGAAGAAGTTGAACCACTGCATCACTGCTGTGGTGGAAAACAGTCCGGGATGCAGAGAAAACAAGAAAGTCACTCCAGCGTCTAACCTTTTGAGCCCATAGGGCTGCCATAACAGGCATACATGGCCAAGGACAACTTGTAGCCAGGTTACTCACTGCTGCGCCCATCAAGTTCAGAAAGCGGTCAGTATCTCTATCAAGTTTATATGTAATGGTGAGGCTCACAAGGACTGCCAGGGGCAAAGGAAGAATAGCTGGAGAACTTCCACCTACAAACACATAGCATTAGCTAAACATCCGAGATAAATGAATGAATAGTTAAATTCCCTGCACCTACTTCCTCCTACACACAGATGTATATTAGATAGATATGGTAGTCCAGGTCTATCACATAGCAAGCCAGGATGGTTTTTTTAACTGATGCATCAACGTTAGAATCAACAGACAACCCTTGTCAGCTATTTAGCTCAGACAATATAATTCAATATGTCAAAACAGGAGATTAGAGATCTAATCCCCCAAAACCAAACTTCAATGCCATGACAAAAAGGAATGGAAAGAGAAGGGAATGGGAGTAGGTTCACGTTCAGTCTACTACTGTCTGATTCCTCACCATTCCTTTGAGAAATTTTAAAGGGGTGATCAACTTGTCACTGTGGTAACTTAGTCCATAGGTTAGAAGAAAAGTGGAGGGGAAGTATGTCTCTTATGCCATAGTTCCTCGCCTTAAAAGAATTAGGTGATCAGATGAAATCAGATAAGTGCACACCTACAGAGAGACTTGGGACATCAACACCAGTGTCAGCTAGGATTTTCTTAACTTGTTGTTCCACTGTTGCTAAATTTGCAGCAGGACTTGGCCAATCAGTTCCATTCATAGAAGCAGGCTTCCAAATACCCCGTGTCACTTCAGCTGAAAAGTAACTTGTAATTGTTGCCAAAGATGCAGGAAGAAAGTCAGCTAGATGCTTAAGACCTGAGATGGAGAAAGTGCAGCGCTCAATATACTAACTCATAGAACTCATCAAAAAAAAATAATACAACATCAGCTATGAGATAAGTTCAAGTGTGTCATGAAATTTCCTCCTCTTTCTATCTTCTTTCCCTGAGTTGCATGTGTGTGCATGGCGAATAGATAGGGTCTACCAAGTGGTGGTAATGTGAAGAAAGGGGATAATGTATCTCACATCAAAACTCCTCTCTCATTAAAAGGAAGTTAAAAGACTTCACTCTTTTCTTTTTTTTTGTTCTTTTTGGTCGGGTGGGGGTGGGGTTGTACGATGTGCCTTGTAGGCTGTAGCTCTGACAACCGGCTCAAGTGTTCCATTTGTGTGGGTGTTCTAGTGTATACCATTTTCAGATGTGTGCCTATCAAGCATAACGACTGTTCTTGAAGCCTAACTGTAGACATTATGCCAAATGACTGACCTGTGGCTAGTTCACGTGGTGACAAGGTACCATGAGCACACGCCGTGAGAGCAGCGTTAAGCACAAAAGGAACAGCTTCCAAAATATCCCATGCGGGCAGCTTAAGATGAGGAGATATCTCTTCATTTCCAGACCCAGATGAGTTACTACCACTTGAAGTTGGAGGTATAAGGGACTGACCAGCACTATTTATTTTTCGGAACATGAAGTTCAGCAGTGCTTCAACTATCTGATGAACAGGAGTTCCAGGGACGAGACCTGAGAGAGGTGACGCAATACATGTTTGATGTTGCCGGTACCAACATTTTAGTTTAGGAAAAGAATCCATAAATATGGGATCTCTAGGTAATTGACTGAGAACTCCAGACAATTGCTTGCTTTTGCTTTGATCTTTCAGCAAATCTTCAGATAATGCCAACTGGGAGTTGCGAACCAGCAATAGGTATTCAGGAGTTAGATGGGATCCCACAGGAACATCTCTCGTGACATGCTCAAGTGGTGGCTGATCAAACCTCCACAATGTCAATAGAAGTGTGAATGCATTCGAGAAAACGGCATGTGAAGTAATTTCTTCCGACATTAGTGTCCATGACACATTGGGTGGACAAGAACCGAAGGCTTCACAAATTGGCATCAATGCACCAACAAGCTGTGGAACCTGAAAGAAATTTAAGTACAACATCAGCACATAGGTTGGTTTCTCCATCTATATCTTAAGCCCAGTTGCTACTCACTCAGTGTACTTTTTTTGAAACCTATTGTCAACAGAATTTAGTTCTTCAAATCATTGTTCAGGTATCAATTGCCTATAGAACTAGCAAAAGTACATTAAAGAGGAAAGCACCAAGATTTGACGGGAAGACACTTCTAACAACCATTTCTGGCCCAGAATCAATAAGAAATAAGAAATGCTAGCAATATGTCCAGGGCCCCAGGCTTCGATGTTACTGTAGTTTCAAATGTTGTATAGGTCTTGCATACACAGATTTCAACATGTAGAACAAGAAGTAACTAATGAATCTGTTTCAATTCATTAGTTAAACCAACAATAAACGTTGAATTGTGCACAGATTGATTCATTAGTGAAACCAACAACAAATGTTGAAATGGTGCACAGAGGACAAATTGCTTCTGCACATTTGTAATCGGAGAGATCAGAAGTGCAACAATATGCCAGTATCTGATTTGTGCCAAAGTGATTTTCACCGACATTAACATATGAGTGGCACAAACATATTTCAGAACAAGAAAAGTACAGCTGAAGAATTACCTACCAATCCATGCAAAGAAAATATCTGGATACAGTCGACAGATGATATACCAACAACAAGAACATTCAGAAATGGAGCATAGCTAATCAAATGGCTATCAGCTCCAGAATAATCAGAAGGAACACAAGGTGAAAGCAGCCAAGTGATGAATAGAACCGCATGTTCCTGCAAGCATGTAGATGAAAATACAGTGAAATGGGTGTGAAAGACAAGAAATGAAACATACAAGATACCAGTTTTGAACTTGAGAATGACTTTAGGACACCAGTTTTTTGAACAGGGTGCCTTCATCTGAATTTATTTGCAAAGTTAAACCAAATATACTATAGATATATGAAAAATGATCTCATCCCCGAGGCGAGTATATTGTGTAGTTTTCAGATCCAAATAAATTTCAGCAGTCCTGATTGCAGCAAGAGCTTCTCAAAAGGAAACTATTTTTTCTCAACATCTAAAAGGAGGGTTCCTTCAGAAACAGATAGCACTTCATCTCAATAGAAAATGTTGCTTTATTCTCTTCTTCAATCTACCATTCACTTCTACCAGCAAACACTTAATCACAGCTGCTCCCTTCTTCTATATCTCTCTATTAAAAACTCTTGTGAGCAGTGTATTAAAGGCTCACTTACGCCCTAAAGCGAGACTCAAAACGCATTGAGCGCTTCGCCTCGCTTAATGTGCGCTTCAGTGTCATCATCAAGGCTCTAAGACATACTTTTCCTTGTAAATGAACATTTCCTGAAGAAGCAACACTAAACCATTGATAATTCACTTTATCGTAAAAACAAACAATTTCTTTCTCCATATATTTGTTATTCATGCTTATAATTATTAGTCTTGGTATATATATATGTTTTCTCTATTTGCACCTTTTCTCAATAAATCCCACGCTTTATTTGCGCTTAAAGCCCCAACGAACCTTAGAGCTTTTTTGTACTTTTCGCTTTTCATAACACTGCTTGTGAGCCACTAGAAGTGGGCAGCCTGCTTTATCTAATTCGGCTCTTGTAGAGAATACGCACCAGGTATACTCTCTCTCAGTCACACAAACACCCCTCCCACCAGAGACGATATGGAGATCAATACCTTCATTCAGCCTCTTCATTGTCATTTACAAGATTAGTGATGGTGGACGGGTGAGTGTTCTTCTGCTCCAACTTTGTTAAAATCTTTCTTTAATTTAACCTTATCAGGGGGTTGCGGATCCAACCCATTTGGCTGTGCTTCTCAGCCTTGTTTACTAATTACATTATTCATTTAACTATGGCTGTTTTACTTTTTTTTATTCATTTAGTTAAGGTCATGAAATTTTTCCTTCTTGTCATGGGTTTATGGGAGGGTAGGAAAAGGGAAACAAGAAAATAAGGTTTATTAGAAAAAAATAAAGCAAAAATGCAGGTTCTCAAAGAGGTTTCCCGGAGCGGAAGATAGTTGTAAGGTTTTACTGCTACTAAAGTACAAAATACAAGTTCAATATTACCTGTATATTCCAACCACGAGCAAGAGAAGCCCCACAGAGAATAGTAGCAGCCGAAATCTTGTCTTCAGCTGGACCATTGACAGCAATCTCATATATTTTCTCTATTTCTGCTAAGCTTCCATCAAATCCATGAGCTTAAATTCAGTTATCATACAACATAAATTTCAAGAAAGAGCATTTGATATGCCCAGACTTCAAAAGAGAAGGATTTTCAACTGAAAACCAGGCTGTAGCTAAGAGAAACAAGGGAAAATAATTCTACTTAATGATATGACTGCAATTCCCGATATATGACCACCGACATGCATACTCTCAGCAATTTAGATTGATAAAACAGAAATCCAACTGGTTGATCTATCCTTAAACCTGCTCCAAAGCCCCAGAAGATGCAGTTTCAAGAGCTTAGCCACTGGGAATATTTGATGTTAAAGGTCAGCTTCTCTTTCAATCGAAGTGCACCAAATGTGAATACTTACAATCTGCAGATGTTTTCTTAAGTAAAAACTATAAACCCATTATTTTATAGTTATAAACTTTTTTTTATAACACATCTTTTAACTCTGAATATGTTTGAGAACTACAAATACGACCTTAAAAGAAACCACAAACCAGTGGCATGGGATATAATTACTGCTTAAATCTATAGAGGCTTTTTTTAAGCATCATGCTATTTTCCAGCTACAAACAGGTTTTATATCGTTTAGCTCTGAATATGTAGGAAAACTCCTAATTTGAAATCAAAAACAGCCACCGGGGAACAACCACTACTGCATGGACCAACTAACCTTGGCAAATGATGGGATGAAGTGAGCAAACCAGAAATAAAGAAAAACTCTCTTATTGTCAACTTCAAATACCTTGAAGCGGGTGTTGAAACCAATACACTGACCATTGGAGGAGTTAGGGGAGACCCCTTCATCAATGATGACCAGCTAGGTGATGGGCCTGACATGTTACGAGGCACTTGATTGCATTGACCTTTTACATATCCCGGCCATAAATAAGCAGACGTATCCAAAATGTTTCTAGCAATGCAAGCCTCAACAATAAGGTGCCACAAGCTCCCAGCTAGAAATAATTACAGATGATTAGCATACACTACCAGTATAACATACTTATGCATATAAGAGTTAAATAAGAGATGCACTAGATTGGTTAGGAGTTTCCAACATATAGTCTAAAAGCAATCTGCCCAAAAAAATTAAAGGCAAAAAATTTAAAAAGTAAAACAAAGGCGAGGGTGAAGGACGGAGGAATAGCTGAGGGAGGTAAAAATATTCTCGAAAAGTTCACCAACCACATGGATGGGGTTGTGGGAATAGAGAGGAAGCAAATTCTAGAACTTGGTCAAATTGAAAAGAATACAAGATGAAATCCAGGCAGCAAGTGATACAAGGCTGACACAACATAGACCTCTTTTGAAATACTCACCACAATTGACAGGCATGTCATTCAATCTCATCCCATCAAAATACTCACTCCCACCACTTAGCCCTGAGAGGAACATCATTGCTTTCAAAGCAGCTTGGTTTGCCAAAGGAATTGCAGGCAGTGGTGGGGTCAACAAGCCTTCATAATCATGCAATTGCTGTAAGCTAGAAGCCAAGGCCTGACGAAGTTTTCCTGTGGACTCTGTTCTTTGATCACTAGTGCTGCTATCATTTTCCTCTTCTTTAATAATGTTGGTAATTGCTAGCGGTGTAATAGACAACAATAAGCATAAGCAAGTATCAAGACGAGGTACTGGTCCCTCACTGGGATCCCTTTCCTAAATTGACCAAAAGCAGTTATTTAGTATATTTTCAATATCGAAATGAAGCAAACATTAAATTTGACCAGCTAAAATACCGAACTGCAGTTTCAATTCTGATAAATAGTTTCATTTAACCTTCTATACAAAGGAATAAAATTCTAGGGTAAGAAGGAAACCCAATAGTTAGTCCTTAACTAATAAATTAGCTTGGTTTACAGAACTTTGAAACTTGCATGCACTTCTGAGCAAAATTGTGTTAAAAAAGAAGACCTAGAGCTGAAGATGGAAAATGGCAGGATGGATAGGAATCATAGTTTTTCTGCCATCTAGCAACCTGGATAAAGCTGATGAAAGAAGGGATATCTTCATTGATTCTTACTCTATTAACAAGCCTTAGGGCTGAAATCCACAACCCAAAAAATGTGTTCTTCCATGATGTACAGTTAACTGCCCGCAGAGCCTTCACCAGACCTGCACAATAACTCCAGTTTAGCAGGTTATAACAGGGTGTATCCAATATTGAACTTAGACCATTGACTACAATATTTACCAGTAAGGGTGTCAGCAGCACTTGTCGCTGCCACTTTTGATCCATCCATGGTATCTTCTAGAAAAAGATCAATCGGTAGCCAGAGAACTGATGTACTAGCATCATCACACCGACTAGCAGAAAGCGCAAGTGATCCAGAAGCCATAACAGCATGAAGAAATTTCCGTGAGCTTGTTTTGCATTCTCTGGAGAGGACTCCACGGTTTTTGGATATCAACATTACCAAAGCCTCCGGAGAAATATTCTTAGAGTTTCTTAAAGCTGACGAGTTTGACACTAGAAGTTGTAAGTGCTGCATGAAAGAATCCCAATGTGTGGGACTAAAGAAAGAAAAAAAATGCATGTTTAGCTACCAATAATATCTCTTAGGCTAGCATAGTGAGCATTTTGTTAAGCACTACTTCTCTCATAGCTCAACAGAACTGTGAGAAACAAAGCATTAGTAATAGGCATGTTGATATTTGATACAGCACACAACTTAATGAAGGAAGCTCTGTCATCTTACATGTTCCTACGTGCCAAGTAAAGAATCATGGATGTCAGTTTGTCCCCAAAAAGTTCGCCAATTATTTCAATCGCCAGTACAGTGTTCATTCTACATAATCCTTCATGATGTTCAACTCTTTTCCCAGCAAAGCCATCACGATTGCTGATTTCCATTTCTTGAGTTGCAACTGGCCACCTAGACTTCTTTTCAGCAGTCAGTTCCAGTAGCCCCTCATCATCAAGTGAGGCATCAAGTAACTGACATACAACCGTGAATACATATTCAATCACATGCATTCCACTTTCAGATCCCTGGAGTTCAAATATCTGGGAAAGATGAAGAGTATCATTTATCGATTCCATAATCCTGCAATAGCACCTCCAGACATGTTAATTCTTCTACAGAAATTCATCCACAAAAATTAAACTAGCTCAAAAAAAAAAATTAATTTGGGAAATTTGAATCAGATGAATACTAGTATTGGTTTTCATCCACATGGACATCTGTTTACCTCCCAGGAAATATAGGAGGACAAACATTCACCAGACCATACAGTGAAAAAATTATCTCCAAGAAATTTCACTTGAGATAGCATTTGCACAACAGATTGAGGCATAAATTTACAGGACCTCACTCTGAAAGAAAAATATAAGATATAGAAAACCAGAAAAGGAACAAAGGAACCTCCATTGACAAAAAGAGACAATTAGAAAAAAGAGTTGCCAAATTAATACTTCTATAGAAAAAAAGGTAATACTCTGAGACACATCATAGACTATGTTGTTACAGTTTGAAGATTCAATCAGTGTCCAAGGATATTATTAAACAGTGAAGACATGAGCCACTGTGTCCAAAGTAATTCAAACTGTTATGATCGCCTTAGCAGAAGAGGTCCAGTCAACTAACACAGTCAGCAGCCAGGTTATGTGTTTCCAGGAGAAAGAAACTTTTAGGGAGAAGCACGAGAATACGCAAAACTCCAACAGTGACCTCGTTTGGCAGCCTGGATAAGGAGTGTCTGAAGAGTGAAGAAGGATTTGGAAGAAGCAAGACCTAGCTATAATATGAAGTAGCAGTAGAAATGTAGTATGCTGAGATTTTCTTTTACTGTTCCACTGATTCTATATTTCCTTTGTAATCCAGTTGAGTAGTGAAATCCAATCTATTAGTTCATTTCCATTCTACTGTGTTGAGTTGGAATAGTAAAACATTACACAAACTACATTTTTTTAGTTTTTGGGCCATTATATAACACTTGATAGTGGGACTGATATGAATCATGAAGTCTCAGTACCAAAAAAGGCTTTTTCAAAACATCAAACCGCTACCACCACCACCACCACCAACAACAACAACATACCCAGTGTAGTCCCACAAGTGGGGTTTGGGAAGGGTAGTGTGTACGTAGATCTTGTCCCCTACCTTGGGAAGTAGAAGAACATCAAACTACCGATCCTAGAAATAAATAATATAGTCTAAAGCACCTAACAAAAGAAAAAAAAACAAAGTTCTTATGGATCAAACTAAAGAGAATACAAGAAAATGACTTGACATAGGAGAATGAAACGTACTTTTCATAATTTGGACCATTAATTAGAGATGGTAATGAAAAAGCATATCTTTTTAGAAGTTCCATATACAGCCTGTATGCCATCGGATAGCTCCATCGAGCAGGAATTACTCTGTAATACACAAGGAAATAAAGTCAATACAACAAAATAGACCCAATGAATAAATCAATAAATTCTGCCTCAAGTTCCCCAATATTCATTCTGCTCTACTCAACTCCATTTCAAATTGGTGATCAAAGTTAGACCTTTTTTATGCCAGCCATCAACCTAATGCAATTCTCCTTTTTTTTCCGGATCCGTTCACATTTGGCCATAAAACTCTGAAATTCAACCTGAGGTTGAATTACAAAATTTTCAAGAAATTGACAAACAACAAAAAGGTGTTTTTACTTTTTTCACTCCAAATTACTCACAAAGAGTAAAAAGTAACTCCAATTTGTATTCATGGCCGAACACAATAACATAGCCAAACACCTACTTAATTCTTCCATATTATTTACACTCCTAAACTATGTGAGGATCATATTAACCCCCATCTGCCAGCTCTATTCAACTCCATTTTCAAATTGCTGATCAAATGTCAGACATCAACCTAATGCAATTCTCCTTTCTTTCAATTTGTGACGAAATCAATTTCGTGAACTAAAAGTACAAAATAAGAAAATTTGAAGGGGAAGAAAATGACCTTGTAGAGAGAAGGGCGAGAACGAACAGAGGAGGGACAATTCTAAACACCAAAGCTTTCTCTAGAAGCTTCCAAGCATTAGGAACATTATTGGACCAACAAATATGAGATACTAGAAGTTCGGCAACGTTGGTCGACGGCAGAGATATGCCGGCGGAGTTGAGACTTGAGGAAAGCTGCATGGCCCATACCAATGGATCGGTGTTTCTTTCCTGAGCCAATTTCGTCAGCTCCGTCACTCTGTCCCATTGGCTCGAATGTACGGTTACCGTTTCCATGGATTCGCCGGTCGGGAAATTGGATTCCGGCGGGTTACGCTGGCAGAGTAGTGATGGCTTGCTGAAAACACAGTGCCGGGAATATATATATTTAGGGTAAAAAAAACTTATTGAAAATAAATTTTACATTTATTAGAAATTTAGATTGAGCAAAGCAATCTTTAATCAAAAGTTTCGGGCTAAAGTTCAAAAAATAGAAAAATTCTTAAAGTAAATTTTATAATCTAATGGTCAAATTAGCGATGTTGTGTGAGACTGAATATTGATCGATAAAGAACAAGCTATTCAAAATAATGTGAGGATGGTAATCCATGATGTACAAGATGAGAAAGACGAGATTGAAATAGTTTGGACGTGTGAAGAGACTATTCACAGATGCTCTAGTGAGGAGGTGTAGGAGGTTGACTATAGTGGGATTAGGAGAGGCCAATAGGGAAAAGTAGATCGAAGAAGTCTTGTAGAGGTGATTAGACAAGACATAACTCACTTGGAGTTGATCGAGGATATGACAAAAAAATATGAAGATCGACGATTAGGATCGAAGGCCAGTAGATAATCAAACATTTTCGAGCATTCGCGTATCAGTATCAGTTATTTTCTTTGCTTCAATTATTGTGTTATTTGTTGTTATTACTTGCACTCTTCTTTATAGTTTTCAACATACTTTTTTGTTACTGTTTTGTTTTACATACTTGATTGATGACATACTTACTCCGCCAAAGCTCTATACTCTCACAAAGTAAAGATAATAATGCATATACTCCACTCTCTTCAAACCATACTTATAAAATTATATTAAGTTACTATGTAAACATTGAAAATAATAAATTTCGAACACTGAATAATTATACCAAAAGAAAAAAAAAATCTTTTAAAGAAAAGTCATACAAGTGAATAACTAACTTATGAAACGAACATGGATTGTGGTGTGCAATGGTGAGATTGATCCACCCTCAATCAGAGGTTTCACGTTTTAGGTATGGAAAAATTATACTGAGAATGTCACTCCCAAATGAACCTTATAGGCAATTCAAATTTAATCGAGATTCTAATACGAGCTCCAAACACCGAATGAAAACAAAAACTTAGGGAAAATCATACAAGTAAATAACTAGCTATTACCCCTACTTTAGTCATTTATTAATCGTTAAAAAATGGATTTGATCCCTTTATAAAATCTACTAATAAAGTGTATTTTATTAAGCGTACATAAAAAAAATAATAAAGTCTTGCTAGTTGTAGTTCTTTTTATTCTATTTTAATTTGACTATATAACATGTTTAAAAAATTATATGCTTGAGCTTGATTATATTACTGACCCTATAAATAGATAAGAAGCATGAAGGTTTAATTAATTATACGAAAATAAAGGACAATAAGTTTAGGCTAGATAAAAAATGAGAGCTACGATAAGTTGACAATCAACATAAAATTAATTAATTAATAATGACTCCTTAAAATACATAGGACATTGACCACGGCATAGTTAAGATTTAAAATTTATGAATCTCGAATTTGAGTTCTTTTAAATTATATATGTAATAGATTTTAAATTAATAATTTGTGTATATTTAATAAAAAAAAATATAAAGATAATATTTAAACCAACATTACTATTTCGATTGAACTTGTAAGCTATACTCTAGTTCCGTTTAATTTTTTAATAAATGTATTTTAATTTAAGCGTGTGTACTACGCATAACTTTTGACCTTTGATGAATTAAGCATATATTAAAATCAGATATGCAACTGCAACTTGATTATGATAATTAAGTACTAGTGATAATACTAGTAGTAGAACTTAAAAGATATCAGTTGACTATCTCATATTTTAATTCCACAAATTAAACCTCAAGTTTAGATTACAAAAAGCTAGTTGCACTATTAATGTACTTGTTTAATTACACAAGGATTCTGAGAATAAAAATATCACAGATTAAAAAAATAGTTTGATGTACAAAGTATTTCGTATCGATAAAACATAACTTTATTTTTATTCCTATTCAATTAATCAGTTCTTGAAAAGATTCATTAAACAAAAGAACTAGAATTAGAATAACTAGCTTAAGAGAAGTCCATATATGTAAGTCGTTAAATAAATCGTTAGTTAGGTCTAATCGAGCACATTATTTTGGACACATAACATAGATATACACATGAAATATCTTTAAGATTTCAACAATAGTAGATTCTGAATTTATAATTCTAAAAGTACATTAATGAATGTAGATAGAAACATAAAAGGTTAAAACCGTTAAGTTTACGTCTTAGATCTACATCCTCATCACGGAATATTGCATCAATTCATAGATTTCTCTCTGATGATATGATCCACAAGTAGAAATCGACGTAAATATAATAACAATGAATAGACAGGTCACAGAGTGTTATATTAGTGCCAGTAAAGTACGTAAATGAGGACAAATCACTTGTAGTTAGTATGAGGGAATTACGGTAGCTGCTCGAACCATAGTATGGTTGATCAACCAAGAAGTATTCAATGCATTTGAATATGGCTGTAGCCATAGGGCCATCTAATGCATTATTGGTAGTAGTTGTCATAGCCATGGGCATAATTGTGGTGATTATAAAAATTTTAAAAATGAAAGATTCACTTTATATGTTATTGGCATGTGGAATAATATTTTATCTTTATTCTCATTTTATGATCAGTTCTTAAAAAGATCTATTCAATAAAAAAAATCAGAAATCATGAGAACTAGCTTAAGGATAGCTAGCTATGTGCGCATATTGTTAAATAACTCTTTCATTGAGTCCGAATGAACATATTATTTCGGAAACATAACGTAGATATACATGTAAGAAATTACTAAAAATTCAACAAATAGTAGATTTTGAATCTCTCATTTCAAAAACACAAGTTCAGTATTAGTAATCTTAAATTTTCAAATATGTCAAGTTTACATCTTAGATCCACTGTCTTATCATAGAATACTGCACAAATTCATGAGTTCTTCTCTAATAATATAATTCATAAGCAAAGGCCGATATAAGTATGATGACGATTCATGACTAGCATAAGGAGGAGAATTATGATAGGTCAAACCATAGTAAGATTGATCAACCATGGCTCTTCTAGTAGGATAGTAAGAGTTTGGCTCATATAATGTATTTGAATGATTGTAGCCATAAGGTCAATCAAGTGCATTATTGTAGTTATTAGATTGTTGAAAGAAATAAAAATGACAGTTTTTGCTCTTTATTATTGACACGTAGAATGGTGTTTTATCTTTATTCTCGTCTGGTTAATCGATTATTAAAAGATTTATAAAAGTTTAAAGAATTAGCTTAAGAGAAGCCATGTGTGCATAAAGTTAAATAAAGAACTCATTAGGTTCGATTGAACACATTATTTCAGACACATAACGTAGATATACATATGAAAAATTATTATTGTTTCAATAAATAGTAGATTCTGAACCCATCTTTTCACAAATATTACAAGTTTAGTGCTAAAACTTCAACAAACAATAGATTCTAAACCAACATTTCAAAAATACTACGAGTTCAATGCTAAAATTTCAACAAACAATAGATTCTGAACTCGTCATTTTAAAAGTACAACGAATCCAGTACTATAAACTTTAAATATCAAGCCAGTCAAATTTACATTTCAGATGGCCTCCTCATCACATAATACTACACCAGTTCATAGGTTCCTCTCTGATAACATGATCCATGATTAGAGGTCGATACGGGTACGATGACGATTCGTGGCCATAAGGAGAAGAATTGTGGTAGTTTGAACCATAGTAAGGTTGATCAACCATGGCTCCTCTAGTAGGATAGTAAGAGCTTGGCCCATCCAATGCATGATTGTAGCCATAAGGTCCATCTAGTGAATTGTAGCTATTATAGCCATGTCCAATATGACCATAATTGTTGTGTCTATATTGATTTCTTGGATTACTAAGAGCAGGATGCTTCAATTTCACATTTATTAATTCTGCATGTTGACCTGACTTTAACAATGCTAATAACAACCTGTTTGGATCCACCTCTCCACAAACATTTGCTATTCCTTTTTCTGCATCTATTGTCAATGCATACACTCCTAATACAGCCAAGCAAATTCAGAATCCAGAGTCAGTCAACTATCATACTCATTCGTAAAGCGAGAATAAATATTATTATACTCAAGCCACTCATGTCATGACAAGTGCAGGCATTAGTTAACTTTTATGTACTAACAATATAAAGACTATTTACAATATAAAATAGGTAAATTTCCATTAGAAATATTAATTGAGAACCTAATAAAAGTTATATTGATAACTCAAAAACATAATAAAATTGATTACTAACCTATATACATATCAGATTACATTAAACAAATTTACACTAATTACCTCTTACAGAATGCAACACTTCCATCATCTTCATTTTGCAGGAATCACAATGGATGTTCACTTTTAAATTGCAACTCTACAACACCAACAAAAAAAACAATTGAACTGTTCGGTCAAACTTCTAAAATCTGCTTATTTTTAAAAATATTTCGTGAAATATATTTTTAAAAATGTAATTTCAGATAGTTGACGGTTTACAATTAACTACCAAAAAAAAAAAGAATAGAAAAGTTTCTTCTCTTACCACATCTGCAATGGGCTCCATTGAAATAAATTGTTGGTGTCTAAACAACTGGTTTAAAAAATTAATAAAAATCAGTGTGAGCAGAGATATATACACACTATGTAATTATGTAAAATGTTTTTACAATTAATTCACCACTAAAAAAAGATTTACGGGTTCAATAAAATTCAGTAGCTTTGATCAAATCCATTGAATATGTACAAATTATTAGCAATTCAAAGCTAAACAACAATATCGAACTTGTAAGTTTCAGATCTTGACTCTGCCTTTGCACGAGAATCAAGGTGATATTCGAATATAGGTATGAGAAAACTAACCTTAGAATATAATGAAATTACCAATGGAAGATATTATGATTAAGAGGAGTGATAAGGTTTTTAATAATGAGATTATACAAACGCATGTATATAATTTCCAAGATTTTATTTATGGCTAAAAATGGTAAAACGAAGATTTGGTCCTTTTGGAAATTGTTTTGAGAATGGAAACTAATAAATGTAGAGATTAAATGAAGAAATCAAATATCTTATCAATATATTAATTACTATATTAATTTTTAAATTTGTTACTTGAATAGTATCATGCCAAGGGGAACAAAAAAGTCACGCTAAATCCAATGTGAGATTATGATTATTTACACAGACAATATAAAAACTTTATTAGATTACTAGAAGTAATTGTCTATAATAAGTTTGACAATTTAATTTACCATATTGAAAAAGAATTTTAAGTTTTGTGTATTGTTGGTGTATAAATTTCTACATAATCAAGTTAAGTTGACTTACAATAACAAATATTTTTCATAGCAAAATTGATGTGATAGCCTAAAAAACAAAATAACAACTTGCTAATAGCTGGTTAAAATAAATTGATGGCATAAAAATCCTTTATATTGTCAATATATATAACTTATATCTATTGAAAAAATCAAACAAAATCAGCAACCGTTCAATTTACAACACTAGAATGATTAGCACATCCAAATGATGATTTAACGTCCAAGGGTGTGACCTAGACGCCTTAGCTCTAAATGAACCAATAAAATTCTCAATTCTTTCGGCAAAAGAAGAAAACCATTAGTGAATTCTTTACATGTCTGAGCCTATATAGATAAAGTTATTTCATATTTGTGTGAGTGAAAAATAGCATGTACTAGATAAATTAGTCGAAATACGCATAAACAATTGATAAGGGTGAAGATGGTGTATTGAAATCACCCTTAGCATTAATTCATCAGATCATAATATACAACACAGTTTACTAACAAAAGCAAATAAACTCCTTTAAGAAATTAGAGCAGAGTTTCAAATAAATGCAAAGAACATATATTATTATTAATACCCAAAAAAATTAAAAATGATTTATAGGCACAATTAACAAGACTTGGATTTCTTTTGACACTTCCATAAAAAAAATATTTGCATCAAATGAAAACTACATCAGCAATTATCAAGATTTGAATTTCCACAATGAACCAATTATGTCTTTCATTTCATCAACCTGTCTAGAGAGAAAACCATAGTGAACCTAAAATCACCTAAATCATGAACCTCCCTCAGCTTATTACTTTTGAAACAACCCCGGCGCCAACTGTTCTACCACCTTCTCGCAAAGCAAATCTTTGTCCTGCAAATTTTACATAAAATGGAATCGAAACAATCATATCCGTTCTACGATTAAAAAACACGCAAATTGAGTATCATGTCTAAAATATAATTTCACTCGACTGGATAACACAGCCTAATTGACAAACACATATTCATCCTATTTTCCAAAAGCATGTTAGGATACATCAGAGACAGTGAACACCTATTTCATTCTTTTCAAATGCAAAGACCACATAAATAATAGGTGATTTCTTTCCATCTGTTCAAGCCTTAGTGGACAAAATTACCCGGTACATAAACTAGCAAGTGCTCTATGGAATTAGTTGAGAAGCATAAAAGCCTTAAAAATATTTGGATTTATGATTAAAAAAAACATCTCTTTCCTAACCTAATCATCACAAGTGCATCAAAGAAATTTCATGACTGATCAAAGTTATCAGATGATCAAATTTATCAGCCCCATTGAGTTATCTTGCATAGTATTAGGCCAGCAAGATGGTATCATGTTAATCTACATGTAATTGCAGCATTACGGGGCACAAGGTCCGTGACGACCATGAATCCAATTAATTTGAGAATAAGATTGACTATAACATCAGTAGTGAGACTGTAAAAATCAGTGAAAGCAAATCCCTTGTAAAAGTGACACCATCAGCCACCCTAAGCGAGGTGATTTGTAAAAATTATCTTCTGCCACTAGAACAAATTGTACTTCTCTATTGATATGGGCATTTTGAATATATCATTGTCCATCTTCAAGGGAGTAAAATAAGAATCAGAAAATTCTACAATAATATTTGCTTCCATATAAAACCAAAAGACTGAATAATTTACTCACCTGCATCAAGGGGAACCGGAGACATCAGCTCAAAAGTAGCAGTAACATTATCCCCAGGCATAACCATCTTGACATTTTCAGGCAACTCCACTTTGCCGGTGATGTCAGCAGTCCTCATGTAAAATTGAGGCATATAATTTGAGAAGAAGGCAGTGTGTCGACCACCTTCATCCTTTGTAAGTACATATATCTCTGCTTCAAATTTCTTGCATGTTTTCACACTTCCAGGCTTTGCAATCACCTACAAAACAAAAGGCCTATAAACGTTTGCAAGATATGCATGTAAAAGAAATTTATTTTCTTAAGATTTCAGACTCTGATTTCATCATGAATTACCTATTACAGTACATGCTTGATACAATCACCAGAGATTAAATAGAATTAGATAACTCCTATTTTCTGTCATTAAGGTGGAAAATCGAACCAAGTATTCTCTTTTTAGGCTGATGATAGAGGGGTGCACCTAACATTGCAAAAAGGAACCTGATTCCTAACTACTTTTATTAAATTTCAGACAATAGAGATACAACATGAATAGAACAATAGTAGAGCTAGCAATAAATGGAAAATAAAGATGAAGACAAGTAAGAAGTTCTACGAAGGAAGTCACAGCAGCTTGCCACAAACTGGCCACAAAAATGTACAACTAGTTGTAACAGAATTTCAAACGTACCATTCCTCGCGTAATGTCGTCTCGTTTCAAGCCACGAAGAAGAAGTCCAACATTATCACCAGCCTAATTAAAAATATTGAGGGGGCAAAAACGATGAGTTAATGCTGTGAGAAACTCTTACAGAAGTGATTAAGATTAAGTTAGATTTTTACTTGTCCATGATCCAAGATCTTCTTGAACATTTCAACACCAGTAACTGTAGATTTTAAAGTGCCCTATAAAAGAAAATTGATATTAGGAGCATGTGTTACAAAGAGCAAAATTACATACTTTTATCAAGTACCAGATATTTAACAAAGGAATCAGAGCTGTTAAAACTTCAAAGCCAGCTAAGATTGTCATTTGGATCAAGCATCGTAATCATCAGAAAAACATATAAACTCAAGCCTCAGTCAGAGCTTATGCATAGAACAGGTCGTCAAACCTGATAATTATATAATACAATCATCTAACCATTTGCTTTTACTTTTAACAGATAAGATTATCTAGAATTCTATCCAGTAGCCCATAACGCCAATAAGATAAAGCAAAAGTTACTATTTTATTAATCAGGTAATGACAATCATGCTATTGTTGTCCTCGACTATTTCAACCGAAACAGGGAGAACAAAGAGATATAATCCAGATAACTGCCCCTGGAAATTAATAGTCAAATTATGAAATAACAATTGCTTCCCCAAATGAAGAATAAAAACAAAAGGACAACATGCTACCTGCATCAGTCCTAAAATCTCCACATCTTCTCCAACTTTTATGGTTCCTTGTTCAACACGCCCAGTAGCAACAGTTCCACGTCCCTACGAATAAAGAGGAAATAATCAACAAAAAGAAAAAACTAATAATGAATACCACAAGTCAAGCAACTAAGAAGCATCGATTTGCTGTTTCGATTCAAGTAGACTTTTTTCCTTAGTTTTGCAGCAAAGGATTTGTTTAGGCTTTAAAAACATAAAAATAAGAAAAAAGTTAGAAACTTGAAAGTAAAGTTGAATTTTAAAAGACAGTTCAGAAAAAGAACTCTTGAAAACCACAAAGTTAAAGAAAATCTAAATACCTGAATCGAAAATACATCTTCTATTGGCATTAGGAATGGTTTATCAAGCTGACGCACTGGATCAGGGATATATTCATCTACAGCCTCCATCAACTTCAGAATAGCTTTTTTCCCAATTTCTTCATTTGTACTCTGTAATGCAGAAAGAGCTGAACCACGAACGATAGGGATGTCATCCCCAGGAAATTTGTAGAAACTAAGCAGCTCTGCAAACAGGAAAGCTCTTGTAAGGAAATTTAACAAAGATATTATGGCAGTTACCAAGACTTCAAAATGCAACAAAATTCACATGTGTCCGAAAAAGCTGGTTACCTCGGAGTTCCATTTCAACAAGTTCCAGGAGTTCTGGATCATCAACAGCATCAACCTTGTTTAGAAAGCACACAAGTGATGGTACACCTACCTGTGAAATGTAGGCATGGAGTAAAATTAGAATCACGACATAAAGCTTTCAGTTAGTTTACTAGTCTATCCACAAACTGACACATGTCCACCTGGCGTGCAAGCAGAATATGCTCCTTTGTTTGTGGCATGGGTCCATCAGGAGCAGATACGACTAGAATACCACCATCCATTTGGGCAGCTCCAGTAATCATATTCTGTGGAAAAAGAAATTATGAGAAAGTGGACAAAATGGGAGTTTGTATTAGGGAAAAAAGAACTAATATCTTGTACTGGAAATCAAGTTTTTGACATTGACAAGCATAACCTATAATACCGGACAAATTTATCTAAAGAGGGAGTACAAACTTCAAACAGATACATTACTAGCTGACATGCTTTAACTATCACACACTGTCCCAAAAGATAGTTACTTTTTTAGAATGGTAAGGTTGTATAAATGAAGCACAAAGATTGTGCCAAAAATTACATACAGATTAGTTTCTTTACAATTACTGATGGAAGCTGAGAAAATCTATCATCCTATAAACTGTATTAACATCTTCTAGTCTACATCAAAAACCTAAAAAGGAAATACATCTGTATTTCAGAGGGTAAATATTAGTATCATATTTGCTTTCAGCACACCTTTGCTTCCTCTCCTTCCAAATCACCCACCAAACACCCTCAGGGATGGTCTCTCATATCTTCCTCTTGCACTTCCCTATGCCCTTGCCAGTCCAGCATTGTAGCAGTTGTTCAATGGTTCTCGACATAACCCAACTGACTAGAAGAGATTAAGGAGCATGGTTCCGTATCAAAGCTGCAGTGCAAAATTAAGCGAAAGTTTCATCTTCGCTCTTTTCACACAGCTGTCATCTACTGCGAAGAGTCATCCGTCATTCTCTCTCCATTGTAATTCTGTAGAGTGAGCACATCCTCAACCTCCAAAACATTGTTACTTTTAGCTTCTTAAGAGACAAATTAATTCCATTTTTGACTAATGACTACTTTTTGGGGATATGGTAAATCCCACATCTCCAAGAACCCCTATTCCCAGGATCCAACAATGGCTTTCCTTCTTTTTTTTTAAAGGATTTCCCCTTTTCCCACTTGGTAACTCGAACTGTTGATCATATAGATAAGAATGGAGGGTGTCTCCTACTAGACCGCCCTCTTCTTGACTAAAGGACTAATTAAGCAATAAGCACCCTTTATGTTTCGAACAGCGTTTCAACTTGTACTTTTCATATACTTCCAGAACCTACAAGTTTTATCTTCAAGAGACTCAAACATCACAGAATTTTATTTTGAAGGTTGGTCAAAGTAATACCTAGAAACAAATAGATAATTGCTGTTGAAATCTGCAAACTAAGAATAACATGCCACATTTGAACAGTAGTAGTAATTGTTTATACAAAGTAAGCTCCATGTATGTGCTTTAATGTTAATCACATCAAACCAAACATTTTCAATGAAATATGAAACTATATTGAAAAGCATATAAGAGAGGGTCTATCAGAAACAACCTCTCAATCCCACAAAGGTAGAGGCAAGGTCTGCGTACATCCTACCCTCCCCAAACCCCACTTGTGGGATTAAACTAGGTTTGTTGTTGTTGTTATTGAAAAGTATACCAATATCAAAATATTAGTTACTACTTTTTATCTTCTAATGGTAAAGAATGTAACACTGTCTCTATTGTGCAAGAACATTTAAAAGGGGTTTACCCTGTGCTCTACAGCTTGTGCCCGGGAGGGGAGTTGGCAACAACAAAAAGTTCTTCTAAAAATAGTTTTTTAGACAAAGATCCAAATATTATACCTTCTACACTAGTTTTCTACAGCAGATAGAGAAAACGACCACTTTCAATGTATTAACAGATTAGATTATCTGAGTGTTATCTTTCTGCTCAAAACATACAACTTAAATCTTCGGGAACCAATTACAGTTCTCCTTTAGTGATATTGTTAGAGGCCATAATCCGCTAAAAAGAAACGGCCCATGATACAGAATTAACTGCATACACAACAACAACAACAACATACCCAGTGTAATCCCACAAGTGGGGGATTAAATTAACTACATACACATTGATTTTTCAAGCTTAGATAAGCTTGATATTAAGTATTTCCTAGGTAGCCATTAATAAGTATTCCCCATGTAATAAGAACTTTCTTCAATAAGTACCAAAAGGGCCTACATAATAAGCACTTAAATCATAAAGTACGATGAATGAGATAATAGCATCAAAATAGGTAGGTTATGCATCTTACTTTAACATAATCAGCATGCCCAGGGCAATCGACATGAGCATAGTGTCTTTTAGCCGTCTCATACTCCACATGGGCCTATAATGCATCAGTTCCAGTGTCAAAATTAAAAAAATAAATAAAAAGAGGGAATCAACACAAATGGTGTAACATCCCTACCGTAGCGATAGTAATTCCTCTCTTTTTCTCTTCAGGGGCTTTATCAATTTCATCAAAAGCAACAGCCTTTGCCTTTCCTTCTTCTGCTAGAACCTAGACAAGGGACAGGTTCTTCTCGTGTCACGGATTGATTAGATAACTGAATGAGGTCACAAACGGAGGAAAACAAAATAACAAATACCAAGACTAACCAACCTTACTTTTGTAATTGCAGCTGTTAGAGTAGTCTTTCCATGATCAACATGGCCGATAGTTCCCACGTTAACATGAGGTTTTCTGCAGGAACCCAAAAGATGTTATTAGATGAGAACAAAAATTGGATGGTGAATTTTCAATCCAACTTAGCATAGTCCACCAAGAACAGAAATATGGGCCTATGTAGAGCGGAATAGATATCACGGAGTCATATAGCTGACCCCACCTACTTTAGGAGTGATTCATAATTTGTTGATGGTTTGATTGACGATTTGGCATTTCTCCTCGATATTTATATTTCCATCCAATCAGTAAAGAGAAACCCGACAATCTCCATATTTTAAGAACAATATAGTCTGCACTATTCGAACTTCATTTCATTCTAACAAAAAAAAAATTTCCTTAAAAGGCGTTTTTTATAATGGTTATTTGTACAGTGATCACTAAAGAATGACATATGATCTTACGTTCGACTGAAAGTAGTCATGGATCTCCACCATGTGTGAGGAAGTGTGAGAGTCTAATTTGCATTTAGCTTTTCATTAAGTAAAAACTGAATGGATCAACAAGCAAATTATTAAAATGAGTGCTTGCATACTCCAATCAACCACACCTCAATCTGAAGCTAGCCAACCAATCATCTATATACATTTTGCTCTATTCGAACTTCATTTTATCCTTACACAATATAGTTTTGCCTTTAAAAAGTGCTTTTTTTTTATAAATGTGTATCATTATTCATTACAAATCTCTAAACAACAAAAATCAATCTTACGTTCAAGTGAAGGTAGACATGGATCTCCACCATGAGTTAGGAAGTCTGAGAGTCTAATTTGCATTTAGCTTTTCATTAAGTGAGAACTGAAAATGAGTGTTCTCATACTCTAATCAATCAATCAACTACACCTCAATCCAAAGCCAGCCAAGGTTGAGAATATTAACCATCTATATACATTCTGCCCTATTCGAACTTCAATCTACCACCACATAATTTCATTTCAATCTAACACCACATAATTTTGCCTTTAAAAAATCAGTTTTTATAAATCTGAAACGTTACACTGATATAAAAATCTCTATAAAAAAAAAATTAATCGTATTCGATTGAAGGTAGCCATGGATCTCCTCCACGGGTGGTTAGAAAATGTGGGAGCCTCATTTGCATTTATGGTTTCGGAGAGTGACTAGTGAATTATTAAAATGAGTGCTCGCGTAATCTAATCAATCAATCAAACTACACCTCAATCCGAAGCTAGCCAACTTCATTTCATCCTAACACAACATAGTTTTGCCTTACAAAAACGATTTTCCTAAATGCGAATCATTACACTACACAAATATAAAAATCTCTAAAAATAACAAAATAGTTAATCTTACGTTCGAGTGAAGGTAGCCATGGATCTCCACCATGGATGGTTACAAAATGCGGGAGCTTCATTTGCATTTATGGTTTCGGAGAGCGAAAATTGAGAGGACACCGATCCTCTACAGCATGAAGAGTGTAATTGAGGTGAAACTGCAAGCAATCGCTTCGAATTTGAGCTTCTGAAAGCAACTGACGCCATTGAAGAAGACGCAGAGCTGAGAAAAAATGAAAATGGGAAGTGGAAATGTTTTGGATTTTACAAGGGTTTAGGGTTTAAGCGAGAGAGAAACGGCGACGTTTTGAATGACTTCTCAAATGGATATTATGGGTCGGGTTTAGGTAAATGGAGCTGCATTTGTTGGGCGAAGTGTAATTTGACCTCTATATACAATGTAATTTTCCGATGAGTGACACCCCTTACCCAAGGGTGGGTACGCCCCTGAATGACGTGGGTGTGAGGTCTCGGGTTGTACCTAATGCATGTTGCTAGCGAGAGATGGCAAGTATCGCGTGGAATTAGTCAGGTGCGCAAAAGTTATCTCCGGCACCATGATAATTAAAAAAATATATCAAGGTTTGAGTATGGAGAGTGTGTTGGATGTGAATTAAGGTCATAAGTGAATTCTAGCGCAAAGTTTGGTTAGAAGCTTCTCGACAGATTAAGTTTCTGTATAAATTCGTGTAAGGTTCAACTTCAAGTAATTAAGTACATGTCCTAATATATGAAGAATTGTGTGGTGCATTAACTATCATATTAAAGCTTCTTGAATCTAATTTGTAATGCATCAAATCGTGTATGAAAATTTAAGTCATACTCGGATAGAGTATCGATTTCGGGAGCACCTTTTAAGTCAAATTCAGAGTGCATGAAAATTTACAAATTTGATTTACTTTCGAAATAAATTCAGACATACGTGTCTGAAATTGTAAAATTTTTGTTGTAAGTTGGGATATCACATACATGATTGAACTTCAGACGCATATGGCTAAGTATTTTTGCATGAACTTAAGGTGCATAGGATTGAAGTTCAGATAATTATATCATATTAGAGTCACGTATGCATGAACAAAATATAATGAAGAGTCATTTCGTATTTTCAATATAAAATATACTAATAACTTTATGTGACAAAAGGTATATCTTGCTCCTTATGCAAGAACGCCTTTAATTTAATGTCTTATGTATCGTGAACGACACACTTTAATCATTTATGATGATATTTCCAAGCAAGCACAAATTTATTATCAAATATCTCTTCTATTATAAAGATCGTCCGATTATAAAGTTTATTTAGAATATATTTTTTATTTGCATTCACCCTTTTTAAAAGAAGCCACTAAATTAAATTATAATTTAGATGAAGAAAGTATGATCACTTGAGCAATAGTTGAAACTCAATTGAAAAATGTGCTCATCATAGAGTATTATAGTCTCCCTCATTAAAATTCAACACCAAAAGTAAAATGTTCTCTACACAACTTTGGGCCACCCCCTACCCCACCTAAACTCCACAAAGAACCTGATTCTTCTTCTTTTATTATTATCATCATTATTATTCTAGTAATGTGTATATATAATTTGCAGAATTTAACAACTAATTATGCTTTCATAATAGTAGATGTTTTTATCTTTATCCTTAAAAGTGAAAACATGGGAAAGTCACGAATATGATTCCTGATAGGCCACTAACAAGAATCATCTACATGTTGCGGTTAGCGTTCATTCGAACTTATCAGTGGTAGAGTGTCACCTTGACGTGGTGAAAGTCATCAGTACGAGTCTGATTATCCCTAAGTCCAATGTGAGTTTTTCTAGTTGGATTTGCTCCTCCACCGTCGCTCAATGAGAATGGATAAGAGGCTCGTGGGATTGACGTGAGGGGATAGGAATGACTATATATCGCAAAATTATATTATATATATATTATTGAATTCACTTATCTTGTTTGTATATTCACTTTTTTATATTTTTAATTCTTTTAACAAAAATCTTAATTTCGCCACATATCATAAAACACAATTTCAAAAATTTGTTCTTTGTTTAAGGGGAGTCTTGACGTAACTGGTAAAATTATTATGATGGGATAGATCACAAATTTGAGTTATGAAAATAGTCTCTTGCAAAAATGCATTATAAGATTGCACATATATATAATCGACCCTTATAGTCCGTTCCTTCTCCGGATTTCACGCATAACAAAAGTTTAGTACACGAAGCTACTTTCTTTTTCCTGGTACAATCGAACACCTTTGCGTAAATCTTAAATGATAAGAGTAATTAATAATTTCTTAATGGCATATATTATATCCTATGAGGAATATCCAGGCAGTAATTAGTCTTTTCTACATAAAATATGAGTGTCACATGTTGGTTATTGTACAAAGGAACAATAACAATTCCTCAATAATCATTAATCTCCTCTTATTAATCTCCTCTAATCCAAGCTCTTTCTTCTTCTCAACTCACAAATTACTAGTAATATTTTCAAGAATCAAAATGGCAAAGAACAACAAAGACTCCCAATATAAAAAGATTTTCAAGTTGGATAATAGAAAGAAACAAAGCCAAAGTTCTGATGAAATAAAAGGGAAATCAAAATCAACCATGGCTTCAACAGGATCAAACACGATGCTTATAGAATACAATCATGCTCTAGGAAAAGTTCATCAAAAGCAGGAAATTAAAGGTGATTTTTGGGAATGTTTTAGCTTTATTCATTCATTTCAATATTATTTAGTTATTGTCATCATATCATGTAGTCGAGGTTTTTTTGAAAACAACCTCTCTACCTTCACGAGTGGTAAAGTCTGTGTACACTCTACTCTGTACAGATCCTAGTTGTGAAATTTCACTTCATATGTTATTGTTGTTATTATATTAGCTCATCATATCATGTGCAGGGGTGGATACAGAGTGTTAATAACATGTTTATCATAATTCAATAGTTATAGTTCGAACTTTGTATATGTGTTAAAAAAAACTCACTTTATAAGTATGAATAATTGATTTTGATCCAATATAGGTTAAATGACTTGTCTAGAATCTCAAACTCTAATTCATAAAGTTCAGCTTCTGAATTTGCTTCTAGCCGGTGAAAAAAAAAGTTATAGATTCAAGTCATGAAAATAATCTCTTATAGAATGATGAGAAGTAATTAAGGTTGCATATATGATAGTCCCAATGTGATTCGATCCTTCTTTGAGTCTTGTGCATAGCCAAAACTTAGTATATTGAATTGCCCTTTTTAATTAGTTTAGTAGATGCTTCTATTAGTTTATTTAATATGAATATTTACCCTCTCCATTTTTATATCATTCCTTAATATAGGTTTGATCATAAAGAATTTGACTCATTTTCTCATCAAAGAAAAACTACAAAATAAATTAAATTGATAAAAATAAAATATGTGATGTCTTTGGTATTTTTCCTTCCTTGATTCCTATCCCAAAAGTACAATATTATTTGACTCAATAAATATTTCTTTTCGATATGAATTGATATTATTTCATTCATACCTCTTCGAAATTATAGGAGACAGAATTAGATTGATTTTCAAAATGTCTTTCTGAATATTACTCAATATTTTGGCATGTAACTCTGTTCATGTACTTGGAGAAAAAAAAAAGTTAGTCTAAAATGAAATGAAGATTCATGTACAATGAGCTAAATACAATTATGTGAACGAGTTCTCCTTTCCACTAATTATCTTTTAATAAGTTTTGAGTTAAAAGATGTGTCTAAAGTCTCTCTAATGATAGCATATAACATATATATTACATTTGAGGTCTTTCTCGAGCCTGGATTGTATCAATATCTTTGTTTTAAGGTTTAAAAAATAAAGTAATGAAATTCTCATCGGTTTTTCTATTTCTTTTGATATGTCACTCGACCAACAAAAAGCAAGTGTCATAATTTATACTTATTTGAATCTATAGTGATCAATATATATTTGAATGTTGACTTCTCTTCAAAATTTTCTAGCAGGTAACAAGTCTAGTGACAATAATCATAATGACAAATACTTTTCTAGTTATATTAATCGAGTGAAGAACAAGATGAGAGCAATGACATCAAATTTTGATATGGTTGATGATGGTAGTTCTAAAAAGCCTACAACAAGAAGAGATAGTTTTAATGATAAAATTTCTCATTATATCAATCGCGCAAAGCTCAAGATTAGAACAACAACAATTGTTAGTCGTAATGATCATAAATAACATATTGTTTTATAATATATAGTATTGTATTAATGTTATCGAAATAATGTTTAGATAGACTCTAATGTTTGTTTTCATTAATAGTATTTTTTTTCGTTCAGTTTGACATTATTATGTTGTATAAGAATACATTTTATCCTATTTCTTGTTATAATATTTTGAGTCAGTACTCCTTCTCATCGGTATTAATATTAATGACGAAGTCAAAAATTCTAACAAGAAAATTCAAAAATTTCAAAATACATATCTAGTATGTTTGCCCCACTTTCATTACTAAATTAAAAGTTTTTTAAAAATTTATTCAATAATTTTTATATGTATACAAAATATTTTTGTCTTTTACATATACTCTTTAATTCTCACCAATTAATTGTCAGTAATCATCTTTTTTTTTTCTTTTTTTTTAGTAGTCCCTTCCACATCAATACTACTAGCTATTCGTTAATAGTGTGCAATACAATCAAACACACACAAGTTTGAATTGATTGGTTGTTATTTTTAAAAATTATAAACTAAATATTTGAAAGTTTGACATAAACGTGTTATTTTAATAATAAACAAGATTATACATTATTCAAAAATTATAACACAAAATATTAATAAAAACTAGGGATAATTTCATATACCTCCCCCCAGGTTTCTCTTTATAGCACTCATCTTCTTTGTGGTTTAAGATATTACGTCTACCTCCCTTATTTTGATTTTTTGATAATCATTCTTTAAATTTATTTAAAATAAATATAAATTAATTACGATTTGACAAATTTATCCTTCTTTATATTAACACATATTATAAAAAAGACTTATTTAATAAATGAATTTAGAAATCGATTTTATATTTCTAAATTTAGAAGTCGATTTTATATTTCTAGATACTATTTCTGAAATAGTTTTCATTTTCTAGAAAGAAAGGCCTTCAAAAAATCTTTTAAATTATGATGCTCTAGTGGAGCAATGTAAGTGTGGAAAATTTGGAGAATATAATGCAGCTTGAAAAAAAAACAGGTTTAGGAATAGATAGCTTCGACTCCTAAATTAATTTTGTGTTGGTTTTATTTTTAAATTATTATTTATTAAATAAGTCACTTTTTATAATATGTGTTAATATGAAGAAATTAATATAAAGGATAAATTTGTCAAATCACAATAATTTATAGTTATTTTAAATAGATTTAAAGAATGATTACCAAAAAAATCAAAATAAGGGAGATAGACGACGTAATATCTTAAACCACAGAGGAGGTGAGTGTTTAGAGCGAAACTTAGAGGGAGATTTCTGAAATTATCCTTAAAAACTATTAATAACACAATTATCAACAATTACGATTAATTATGAATATGATTCTTTTCGATTTCCTCCTTTAAAAAAGAAATAGTAAAAATAGAAGATTTACTACTCCCTCAGTCAACAATAGTTGTCCACTGTAGTATTTTGGGATGTCCAACAATACTTGTCTACTTTATGAAATCAATGGATAATTTTACACTTAGTTCCTAATTTATCCTTATCATTAATTATAGTCATTTTCCTATTACATTTTTCAAGACATTGTATTTATTATATTCAAATGATGATATAGTAAAATTACCCTTCTATTTATAGTTTTTTAAAAAGTGTGCAAAATCAATAGCGGACAACTATTGTTGGACGGAGAGAGTAATTTATTTAAGACGAAATGGTTTGATAGGTCCTTATACTTGAGTCAAACTGTAAACTGGACCCTTCTACTTAAGACTTTGTCAACTGAACACTTAAACTTAATGAATCACAATATTTTAAATACCTCTGACCATTGACCAAACTTATGTGGTAATAAAATTGCTGAGTTGAAAAAGTGCGTGATGTACACGAATTAAGAGAGTGAACTATTACTTTTCATTAGAAAATGCACATATAATCAGGAATTTTCTTTTAAAAAAAGGAAAAATAAAAATATCCCCTTCCTCTTCTCACCTTCTGTAGAGAAAAAATACTAGGTCACGACCGCAGGTAGATTTTTCATCTGTAAAAATTACTCATCCTTCAAACATCCCACAACTAACATACAAATTGAAAAGAAGAATCAAAAATTTTCTCATTGAAAGCTCAAATCAGAAATGGGTTATATGAAATAAAAAAGAAATAAATGTTCAAATTCATTTTTTGTTTGAATTATTTCTCTGGACTGATTTATTTGTCTTCGAATCGAAACGGGTTACATGATTTGAACTTTTAATTTGAAGATTCAAATCAAAGAACTCGATGTTGGACTCGTTGCTTGGATTGTTACAGGAAGATGACAAGAATGTATTGATTGCAGTAGCTAATGAAATTGTTTCGGTGCTGGTACATTTATTTTATTCCACCTCTTCACCGGAGATGAAGGAGAAAAATATCAGCGCCATTGCTTGCGCCATTGATAAAGGGTGGGAGGTGGGTTTGGATTTTAGGAGGGGGGCGCTAGAGGTGACCAGAAGAAAGGGGAATGGAGATACGATGAGAGAGAAAGAAAAAAATAACATTTTTTTAATGTTATTTATTTTTTTATATTTAATTTCTTATGTGTCACTAAAAAATGAGATGGATTTCACGTGTATTTGGTTGTATTTACACGCACTCTGATTAAGTGAGAAAAGGGTTTAAAATATTGTGTTTCATTGAGTTCAAGTATTCAATTGATAATGTCATAAATAGATGGATCCAGTTTACAATTTAATCTAAATATAAAAGCCTATTAAACCATTTCACCTTTATTTAATGCTGTACTTATATACCATGTGGTGGAAATGAAAAATTGACTATTGAGAGAGTATTTAATGCAGGATTGTGTAGACAAAACTATAGTTGAAATCATAATTTATGAACTTCTTTATAAAATATAAAAGTTTAGTACTAAATCTTAAATTTTTTTGACCAAACAAATTATCAAAAAGTACTTAAAATTCACTCAACAGACAGTACATGTTAGTGCCAAATACCAATCATGGGTCCTCTTCTAGCTTAAAGGTGTGCCATAAATAATTATATATGGACATGCATCATAAATAGGACAACTACTACATAATCAATACAGTAGGTGAAAAAAGTGATATACCTATTCTATTTGTCTTGTGATTCCCCCTTTTTTTGAAAAAAAATTTTGGTGTTCGATATCTGCATTGGAGCTCTAATTATATTCAGATCGCACATATAAAGCGCTTCCAACAGTATTTTTTTCATACTCAAGATTCGAACCCTAAACCTCGAGTTATTAAGGGTTAGGATTGATTCTCTCTCTTTTTTTCTACTTTTCTCAAATCAACTCAACATTAAACATTAAAGGGATTGTTTAGCGGCTGATTCAAGTTATACAGAAATTAATAATGTACAAATTAGTTATAAAGAAATTTGAAAGAAAGAGTAGAGAGAAATTTTAGAAAGGAATATAAAAGAATTTCATTCTTCTTCAATATCTGTTTTGTATAATATAATATTAAATATAATGTCCTTATACATGCAATTTGTTGATGCATAAAATGACAAATATTTCTAGCAAACATAAAATTCTATCTACAAAACCTACAGCTATACATGAGAGTTCTATTCTTTCATTTATTATTTTTCTGCAAATATTTGTGGTCCATTATCTCAAATCAACATTTATTTATTTTTTAAATAAAATAAAATAAATCAACATTTATTTGTGATAAAATATGTCTTGTTCCTCTTTAATATGTTCCTCTAACATTAGCTACCCCCAATAAAAATTATATATTATTTTATACAAATATTAACTATATAAAGATTAGTTATTTATATATTAATTAATTATTCTAATTTTTATCTTGCATAAAATAATACTAAAATTATCTCGTAATTTATATATATATTAATTATACAAATTTCTAAATTACAGACAAAAATCATATTAATTCTATATATGAATGACTAAACTCCTAACCATCTATCAAACATAATATTACTCATTCAGAACTCCATATCAACTACCAAAAGACTCCTCATAACATTGACAAAATCATAATTTTCACTAAAGAAGTTCAAAATATAAAAAAATAAACACATAAAAAAATTAAAAAGAGATTCAATAAATACTATAAATACATAAATATAATTTTCTCCCAAAGAAAATCTTAGGTTGAATATTAAAAGCACACGTGAAAAAAAATACTAATATAGGACTACCACTAAATCTACACGGACAATATTGTTTTCGTGATTCTCTTTTCTTTCTCTTTCGATAACAAAATTTATGTATTATTTTATGAAGTTATTATACATAAGTTACATTAGATTTTAAGTTATAAATCAAAATAATATTAAATTTTACATATAAATAATTAACCTCGTAATTAACTATCAAATATAATATATATTAGTGAGAAATATAGAAAACACTCCTGAACTTTATGCATATTATTAATTTCGCCCTCGTATTTTTAACAGCCTTAAAAACACACATATTTACTTAATTAACTAAACTTAGATACACCTTCGATCAGCCAAAATACAAAGTAAGTGATATTAAACTTTTGCAAAAGTATAATGCCCTTAATAAAAAATCGAGAGAATTATTGAAACCCCTCTAAACTTGGCGAAAATTTAAGACGATCAATAGTTCAAAAATAAAACTAATAATTCACATCGAAATCCAGAGTGTTTTCAATACTTTTCTCTTTTTTTATTACTTAGCCATAACGACAGCTTATAATATTCTATATATGAATGACTAAACTCCTAACCATCTATCAAACATAATATTACTCATTCAGAACTCCATATCAACTACCAAACGACTCCTCATAACATTGACAAAATCATAATTTTCACTAAAGAAGTTCAAAATAAAAAAAAATAAAAAAGAGATTCAATAAATACTATAAATACATAAATATAATTTTCTCCCAAAGAAAATCTTAGGTTGTATATTAAAAGCACACGTGAAAAAAATACTAAAATAGGACTACCACTAAATCTACACGGCCAATATTGTTTTCGTGATTCTCTTTTCTTTCTCTTTCGATAACAGAATTTATGTATTATTTTATGCAGTTATTATACATAAGTTACATTAGTTTTTAAGTTATAAATCAAAATAATATTAAATTTTATATATAAATAATTAACCTCGTAATTAACTATCAAATATAATATATATTAGAGAGAAATATAGAAAACACTCATGAACTTGATGCATATTATTAATTTCGCCCTCGTATTATTAACAGCCTTAAAAACACACATATTTACTTAATTAACTAAACTTAGATACACATTCGATCAGCCACAATACAAAGTAAGTGATATTAAACTTTTGTAAAAGTATAATGCTCTTAATAAAAAATCGAGAGAATTATTGAAACCCCTCTAAACTTGGCGAAAATTTAAGACGATCAATAGTTCAAAAATAAAACTAATAATTCACATCGAAATCCAGAGTGTTTTCAATACTTTTCTCTTTTTTTATTACTTAGCCATAACGACAGCTTATAATATTCTATATATGAATGACTAAACTCCTAACCATCTATCAAATATAATATTACTCATTCAGAACTCCATATCAACTACCAAACGACTCCTCATAACATTGACAAAATCATAATTTTCACTAAAGAAGTTCAAAATAAAAAAAAATAAAAAAGAGATTCAATAAATACTATAAATACATAAATATAATTTTCTCCCAAAGAAAATCTTAGGTTGTATATTAAAAGCACACGTGAAAAAAAATACTAAAATAGGACTACCACTAAATCTACACGGCCAATATTGTTTTCGTGATTCTCTTTTCTTTCTCTTTCGATAACAGAATTTATGTATTATTTTATGCAGTTATTATACATAAGTTACATTAGTTTTTAAGTTATAAATCAAAATAATATTAAATTTTATATATAAATAATTAACCTCGTAATTAACTATCAAATATAATATATATTAGAGAGAAATATAGAAAACACTCATGAACTTGATGCATATTATTAATTTCGCCCTCGTATTATTAACAGCCTTAAAAACACACATATTTACTTAATTAACTAAACTTAGATACACATTCGATCAGCCACAATACAAAGTAAGTGATATTAAACTTTTGTAAAAGTATAATGCTCTTAATAAAAAATCGAGAGAATTATTGAAACCCCTCTAAACTTGGCGAAAATTTAAGACGATCAATAGTTCAAAAATAAAACTATCAATTCACATCGAAATCCAGAGTGTTTTCAATACTTTTCTCTTTTTTTATTACTTAGCCATAACGACAGCTTATAATATTCTATATATGAATGACTAAACTCCTAACCATCTATCAAACATAATATTACTCATTCAGAACTCCATATCAACTACCAAACGACTCCTCATAACATTGACAAAATCATAATTTTCACTAAAGAAGTTCAAAATATAAAAAAAATAAAAAGAGATTCAATAAATACTATAAATACATAAATATAATTTTCTCCCAAAGAAAATCTTAGGTTGTATATTAAAAGCACACGTGAAAAAAAATACTAAAATAGGACTACCACTAAATCTACACGGCCAATATTGTTTTCGTGATTCTCTTTTCTTTCTCTTTCGATAACAGAATTTATGTATTATTTTATGCAGTTATTATACATAAGTTACATTAGTTTTTAAGTTATAAATCAAAATAATATTAAATTTTATATATAAATAATTAACCTCGTAATTAACCATCAAATATAATATATATTAGAGAGAAATATTGAAAACACTCATGAATTTGATGCATATTATTAATATCGCCCTCGTATTATTAACATCCTTAAAAGCACACATATTTACTTAATTAACTAAACTTAGATACACCTTCGATCAGCTACAATACAAAGTAAGTGATATTAAACTTTTGTAAAAGTATAGTGCTCTTAATAAAAAATCGAGAGAATTATTGAAACCCCTCTAAACTTGGCGAAAATTTAAGACGATCAATAGATCAAAAATAAAACTAATAATTCTCATCGAAATCCAGAATGTTTTCAATACTTTTCTCCTTTTTTATTACTTAGCCATAACGACAACTTATAATATTCTATATATGAATGACTAAACTCCTAACCATCTATCAAACATAATATTACTCATTCAGAACTCAATATCAACTACCAAACGACTCCTCATAACATTGACAAAATCATAATTTTCACTAAAGAAGTTCAAAATATAAAAAAATTAAAAAGAGATTCAATAAATACTATAAATACATAAATATAATTTTCTCCCAAAGAAAATCTTAGGGTGTATATTAAAAGCACACGTGAAAAAATAATACTAAAATAGGACTACCACAAAATCTACACGTACAATATTGTGTTCGTGATTCTCTTTTCTTTCTCTTTCGATAACAGAATTTATGTATTATTTTATGCAGTTATTATACATAAGTTACATTAGTTTTTAAGTTATAAATCAAAATAATATTAAATTTTATATATAAATAATTAACCTCGTAATTAACTATCAAATATAATATATATTAGAGAGAAATATTGAAAACACTCATGAACTTGATGCATATTATTAATTTCGCCCTCTTATTATTAACATCCTTAAAAACACACATATTTACTTAATTAACTAAACTTAGATACACATTCGATCAGCCACAATAAAAAGTATGTGATATTAAACTTTTGTAAAAGTATAGTACTCTTAATAAAAAATCGAGAGAATTATTGAAACCTCTCTAAACTTGGCGAAAATTTAAGACAATCAATAGTTCAAAAATAAAACTAATAATTCACATCGAAATCCAGAGTGTTTTCAATAATTTTCTCTCTTTTTATTACTTAGCCATAACGACAGCTTATAATATTCTATAATTGAATGACTAAACTCCTAACCATCTATCAAACATAATATTACTCATTCAGAACTCCATATCAACTACCAAACGACTCCTTATAACATTGACAAAATCATAATTTTCACTAAAGAAGTTCAAAATATAAAAAAATAAACACATAAAAAAATTAAAAAGAGATTCAATAAATACTATAAATACATAAATATAATTTTCTCCCAAAGAAAATCTTAGGTTGTATATTAAAAGCACACGTGAAAAAAAATACTAAAATACGGCTACCACTAAATCTACACGGCCAATATTGTTTTCGTGATTCTCTTTTCTTTCTCTTTCGATAACAGAATTTATGTATTATTTTATGCAGTTATTATACATAAGTCACATTATATTTTAAGTTATAAATCAAAATAATATTAAATTTTATATATAAATAATTAACCTGGTAATTAACTATCAAATATAATATATATTAGAGAGAAATATTGAAAACACTCCTGAACTTGATGCATATTATTAATTTCGCCCTCGTATTATTAACAGCCTTAAAAACACACATATTTACTTAATTAACTAAACTTAGATACATCTTCAATCAGCCACAATACAAAGTAAGTGATATTAAACTTTTGTAAAAGTATATTGCTCTTAATAAAAAATCGAGAGAATTATTGAAACCCTCTAAACTTGGCGAAAATTTTAGACGATCAATAGTTCGAAAATAAAACTAATAATTCACATCGAAATCCAGAGTGTTTTCAATACTTTTCTCGCTTTTTATTACTTAGCTATAACGACAGTTTATAATATTCTATATATGAATGACTAAACTCCTAACCATCTCTCAAACATAATATTACTCATTCAGAACTCCATATCAACTACCAAACGACTCCTCATAACATTGACAAAATCATAATTTTCACTAAAGAAGTTCAAAATATAAAAAAATAAACACATAAAAAAATTAAAAATAGATTCAATAAATACTATAAATACATAAATATAATTTTCTCCCAAAGAAAATCTTAGGTTGAATATTAAAAGCACACGTGAAAAAAAATACTAAAATAGGACTACCACTAAATCTACACGGCCAATATTGTTTTCGTGATTCTCTTTTCTTTCTCTTTCGATAACAGAATTTATGTATTATTTTATGCTGTTATTATACATAAGTTACATTAATTTTTAAGTTATAAATCAAAATAATATTAAATTTTATATATAAATAATTAACCTCGTAATTAACCATCAAATATAATATATATTAGAGAGAAATATTGAAAACACTCATGAACTTGATGCATATTATTAATATCGCCCTTGTATTATTAACAGCCTTAAAAGCACACATATTTACTTAATTAACTAAACTTAGATACACCTTCGATCAGCCACAATACAAAGTAAGTGATATTAAACTTTTGTAAAAGTATAGTGCTCTTAATAAAAAATCGAGAGAATTATTGAAACCCCTCTAAACTTGGCGAAAATTTAAGACGATCAATAGTTCAAAAATAAAACTAATAATTCTCATCGAAATCAAGAATGTTTTCAATACTTTTCTCCTTTTTTATTACTTAGCCATAACGACAGCTTATAATATTCTATATATGAATTACTAAACTCCTAACCATCTATCAAGCATAATATTACTCATTTAGAACTCCATATCAACTACCAAACGACTCCTCATAACATTGACAAAATCATAATTTTCACTAAAGTAGTTAAAAATATAAAAAAATAAACACATAAAAAAATTATAAAAAGATTCAATAAATACTATAAATACATAAATATAATTTTCTCCTAAAGAAAATCTTAGGTTTAATATTAATAGCACACGTGAAAAAAAATACTAAAACAGGACTACCACTAAATCTACACGGCCAATATTTTTTTCTTGATTCTCTTTTCTTTCTCTTTCGATAACAGAATTTAAGTATTATTTTATGCAGTTATTATACATAAGGTACATTAGTTTTTAAGTTATAAATCAAAATAATATTAAATTTTATATATAAATAATTAACCTGGTAATTAACTATCAAATATAATATATATTAGAGAGAAATATTGAAAACACTCCTGAACTTGATGCATATTATTAATTTCACCCTCGTATTATTAACAGCCTTAAAAACATACATAATTACTTAATTAACTAAACTTAGATACACCTTCGATCAGCCACAATACAAAGTAAGTGATATTAAACTTTTGTAAAAGCATAGTGCTCTTGATTAAAAATCGAGAGAATTATTGAAACTCTTCTAAACTTGGTGAAAATTTAAGACGATCAATAGTTCAAAAATAAAACTAATAATTCACATCGAAATCCAGAGTGTTTTCAATACTTTTCTCTTTTTTTATTACTTAGCCATAAGGACAACTTATAATATTCTATATATGAATGACGAAACTTTTAACCAACAATCAAACATAATATTACTCATTCAGAACTCCATATCAACTACCAAACGACTCCTCATAACATTGACAAAATCATAATTTTCACTAAATAAGTTCAAAATATAAAAAAATAAACATATAAAAAAATTAAAAAGAGATTCAATAAATACTATAAATACATAAATATAATTTTCTCCCAAAGAAAATCTTAGGTTTAATATTAAAAGCAAACGTGAAAAAAAATACTAAAATAGGTCTACCACTAAATCTACACGGCCAATATTGTTTTCGTGATTCTCTTTTTTTCTCTTTCGATAACAGAATTTATGTATTATTTTATGCAGTTATTATACATAAGTTACATTAGTTTTTAAGTTATAAATGAAAATAATATTAAATTTTATATATAAATAATTAACCTCGTAATTAACTATCAAATATAGAATATATTAGAGAGAAATATTGAAAACACTCCTGAACTTGATGCATATTATTAATTTCGCCCTCGTATTATTAACAGCCTTTAAAACACACATATTTACTTAATTAACTAAACTTAGATACACATTCGATCAGCCACAATACAAAGTAAGTGATATTAAACTTTTGTAAAAGTATATTGATCTTAATAAAAAATCGAGAGAATTATTGAAACCCTCTAAACTTGGCGAAAATTTAAGACGATCAATAGTTCAAAAATAAAACTAATAATTCACATCGAAATCCAGAGTGTTTTCAATACTTTTCTCTCTTTTTATTACTTAGCCATAACGATAGCTTATAATATTCTATATATGAATGACTAAACTCCTAACCTTCTCTCAAACATAATATTACTCATTCAGAACTCCATATCAACTACCAAACGACTCCTCATAACATTGACAAAATCATAATTTTCACTAAAGAAGTTCAAAATATAAAAAAATAAACACATAAAAAAATTAAAAATAGATTCAATAAATACTATAAATACATAAATATAATTTTCTCCCAAAGAAAATCTTAGGTTGAATATTAAAAGCACACGTGAAAAAAAATAATAAAATAGGACTACCACTAAATCTACACGGCCAATATTGTTTTCTTGATTCTCTTTTCTTTCTCTTTCGATAACAGAATTTATGTATTATTTTATGCTGTTATTATACATAAGTTACATTAGTTTTTAAGTTATAAATCAAAATAATATTAAATTTTATATATAAATAATTAACCTCGTAATTAACCATCAAATATAATATATATTAGAGAGAAATATTGAAAACACTCATGAATTTGATGCATATTATTAATATCGCCCTCGTATTATTAACATCCTTAAAAGCACACATATTTACTTAATTAACTAAACTTAGATACACCTTCGATCAGGTACAATACAAAGTAAGTGATATTAAACTTTTGTAAAAGTATAGTGCTCTTAATAAAAAATCGAGAGAATTATTGAAACCCCTCTAAACTTGGCGAAAATTTAAGACGATCAATAGATCAAAAATAAAACTAATAATTCTCATCGAAATCCAGAATGTTTTCAATACTTTTCTCCTTTTTTATTACTTAGCCATAACGACAACTTATAATATTCTATATATGAATTACTAAACTCCTAACCATCTATCAAACATAATATTACTCATTCAGAACTCCATATCAACTACCAAACGACTCCTCATAACATTGACAAAATCATAATTTTCACTAAAGAAGTTCAAAATACAAAAAAATAAACACATAAAAAAATTAAAAAGAGATTCAATAAATACTATAAATACATAAATATAATTTTCTCCCAAAGAAAATCTTAGGTTGAATATTAATAGCACACGTGAAAAAAAATACTAAAACAGGACTACCACTAAATCTACATGGCCAATATTGTTTTCTTGATTCTCTTTTCTTATCTACACGGCCAATATTGTTTTCTTGATTCTCTTTTCTTTCTCTTTCGATAACAGAATTTATGTATTATTTTATGCTGTTATTATACATAAGTTACATTAGTTTTTAAGTTATAAATCAAAATAATATTAAATTTAATATATAAATAATTAACCTGGTAATTAACTATCAAATATAATATATATTAGAGAGAAATATTGAAAACACTCCTGAACTTGATGCATATTATTAATTTCGCCCTCGTATTATTAACAGCCTTAAAAACACACATATTTACTTAATTAACTAAACTTAGATACACCTTCGATCAGCCACAATACAAAGTAAGTGATATTAAACTTTTGTAAAAGTATATTGCTCTTAATAAAAAATCGAGAGAATTATTGAAACCCCTCTAAACTTGGCGAAAATTTAAGACGATCAATAGTTCAAAAATAAAACTATCAATTCACATCGAAATCCAGAGTGTTTTCAATACTTTTCTCTTTTTTTATTACTTAGCCATAACGACAGCTTATAATATTCTATATATGAATGACTAAACTCCTAACCATCTATCAAACATAATATTACTCATTCAGAACTCCATATCAACTACCAAACGACTCCTCATAACATTGACAAAATCATAATTTTCACTAAAGAAGTTCAAAATATAAAAAAATAAAAAAAAGATTCAATAAATACTATAAATATATAAATATAATTTTCTCCCAAAGAAAATCTTAGGTTGTATATTAAAAGCACACGTGAAAAAAAATACTAAAATAGGACTACCACTAAATCTACACGGCCAATATTGTTTTCGTGATTCTCTTTTCTTTCTCTTTCGATAACAGAATTTATGTATTATTTTATGCAGTTATTATACATAAGTCACATTAGTTTTTAAGTTATAAATCAAAATAATATTAAATTTTATATATAAATAATTAACCTCGTAATTAACTATCAAATATAATATATATTAGAGAGAAATATTGAAAACACTCCAGAACTGGATGCATATTATTAATTTCGCCCTCATATTATTAACAGCCGTAAAAACACACATATTTACTTAATTAACTAAACTTAGATACACCTTCGATCAGCCACAATACAAAGTAAGTGATATTAAACTTTTTTAAAAGTATAGTGCTCTTAATAAAAAATCGAGAGAATTATTGAAACCCCTCTAAACTTGCGAAAATTTAAGACGATCAATAGTTCAAAAATAAAACTAATAATTCACATCGAAATCCAGAGTGTTTTCAATACTTTTCTCTCTTTTTATTACTTAGCCATAACGACAGCTTATAATATTCTATATAGGAATGACTAAACTCCAAACCATCTATCAAACATAATATTACTCATTCAGAACTCCATATCAACTACCAAACGACTCCTCATAACATTGACAAAATCATAATTTTCGCTAAAGAAGTTCAAAATATAAAAAAATAAACACATAAAAAAATTAAAAAGAGATTCAATAAATACTATAAATACATAAATATAATTTTCTCCCAAAGAAAATCTTAGGTTGAATATTAAAAGCACACGTGAAAAAAAAATACTAAAATAGGACTACCACTAAATCTACACGGCCAATATTGTTTTCGTGATTCTCTTTTCTTTCTCTTTCGCTAACAGAATTTATGTATTATTTTATGTAGTTATTATACATAAGTTACATTTGTTTTTAAGTTATAAATCAAAATAATATTAAATTTTATATATAAATAATTAACCTCGTAATTAACTATCAAATATAATATATATTAGAGAGAAATATTGAAAACACTCCGGAACTGGATGCATATTATTAATTTCGCCCTCATATTATTAACAGCCGTAAAAACACACATATTTACTTAATTAACTAAACTTAGATACATCTTCGATCAGCCACAATACAAAGTAAGTGATATTAAACTTTTGTAAAAGTATAATGCTCTTAATAAAAAGTCGAGGGAATTATTGAAACCCCTCTAAACTTGGCGAAAATTTAAGACGACCAATAGTTCAGAAATAAAACTAATAATTAACATCGGATTGTTTTCAATACTTTTCTTTTTTTATTACTTAGCCATAACGACCGCTTACAATATTGGGGTCACTATCAAAACCATACGCACCATACATTAAAATAATAAATACTCTATTTGTCTTGTGATTTTTTCTCTCATCTTCTTAGGCTCTGAAATCAACTCGAAATTGAACAGAAATTTGAAATTTGAAAATGGAGGGGACGATTAGATGCTCTGCAAATTATGTGCCGTTGAGTCCAATAAGCTTTTTGTTAAGATCAGGACTGGTATACAGCAACAGAATTTCTGTTGTTTATGGCGATGTGAAGTTTACTTGGGCAGAGACAAGACGAAGGTGTTTACAACTTGCTTCTTCTCTTACCCAACTTGGAATTTCTCGTGGCGATGTCGTATGTTCTCTTCCGATCCCTTCTTATTATTATAGCTACGATTTGATCTAGATTTTGAAGTTAAACTTATCAATTATATGCTCCTGTTTGATCATATAGTTGATTTTTGGTGAATATTCATTTAGTTGAATAATGTTTGAAGGTAGATCACTTTTTGACTTGGGAACTTGAAAGTATTTTGATGGACAAACAGATATTTGGGATTTCTCATGGCGATGGATGATGGTTATAGATTTTGAAGTTGAAATTTGAAATTTTTGAGAACTATTTGATGGCCAAACACATATTCGAAGATAAATTTTCAACATCTACTCGCAAAATCTATGCTAAGCGTTAGCTATATATGCCTCCTTTCATCTTTTTGTGCCTAAAAAAGTTTTTTTTTTTTTCATTGGAGTTGCTTTCTCCATATGAGGTCTATTGTATACAATCTTACTCTACATTTTTGCAAGCTATTGTTTCAACAACTCGAACTTGTGACTTCCTTGTCACATGACAACAACTTTACCAGTCTGTTCAAATTACTTATTCATGGTCTACTTCGAATCTCCAAGCCAAACCACCCACAAATACCTTGGTTTAAGTAGTGATTATATACAGAATGATGTTTTCAACTTTTATCAACTACTAATGGCATGGATAATCTAAATAAAACTAAAAGTTGCTAAGCATTTGCCTTCTCTGTGAACAGTTCTGGATGACCTTTGTTGCTTTCTAAGAAGAAGAAACAACTTCTCCTTTAGGAGTGTGTATCCACATTCTCATATTGCTTACAGTTTTTTCTTCTTCTTTTTGATAGTTGTTCCCTACATTGTCTTTTGTGTTTCAGTTACCACATTATTTCGTTGTTGTTACTGTTATTCTTTTGGATGCCCTGTACTGCTTTCCGTATTTATTGACTTGTTTTCTCCACTGCTGTATTTTCTTCGATTTGCTGCACTTGAGCTGAGCGCCTTCCGAAAACAACCTCTCTACCTCCATGACTAAGAGGAGGCAGGGGTAAGGTTTGCGTACACTCTACCCTCTCTAGACCTGACTTGTGGGATTACACTAGATCTGTTGTTGTTGTTGTTGTATGCTTTCGAAGAAAAGAAACAACTTCTCGTGTAGAAGTGTGCATCTTCATACTCATGTTGCTCATAGTTTTTCTTTTTCTTCTTACTATAAGCAGGTTGCTGTCTTGGCTCCAAATATTCCTGCAATATATGAGCTACACTTTGCGGTACCTATGGCTGGGGCAGTTCTTTGTACTCTCAATGTTCGTCATGATTCAGCAATGGTCTCAGTTTTACTCAAACATTCAGAGGCAAAAGTCATATTTGTAGATTACCAGTTCCTTGATGTTGCTAAAGGGGCGTTACAGATTCTTTCGAAGGAAAATATTAAATTGCCCCATCTAATCCTAATCCCCGACTATGACAAACACTCAATGGATTCTCATAGTATGGAATACGAGCCCTTTTTAGCTACGGGAAGGCCTAATTTTGAGATAGTGTGGCCTAGTGATGAGTTGGATCCCATTGCCCTGAATTATACTTCAGGTACAACGTCGAGTCCAAAGGGGGTCGTCTACAGTCATAGAGGAGCATATCTTAATTCTCTGTCAGCTGCTCTTCTCAATGAAATGCCTTCAATGCCCGTCTACTTATGGACTGTTCCGATGTTTCATTGCAACGGATGGTGCCTTACATGGGCCGTGGCAGCACAGGGTGGCACGAATATTTGTCTTAGGAATGTTACTGCTGAAGGAATTTTTACAAGCATAGATAGACACCAAGTGAGTCACATGGGTGGTGCACCTACAGTTTTAAACATGATAATAAACGCACCTCCTAGTATCTGTAAGCCACTTCTGAAGAAAGTAGCAGTGATGACCGGCGGTGCACCACCTCCTCCTCAAGTTTTATTTATGATGGATGAGCTTGGTTTTGATGTTACACACTCGTATGGTCTAACGGAAACATATGGTCCTGGAACTGTTTGCGCTTGGAAACCTGAATGGAGTTCTCTGTCACGTGATGAGCAGTCGAAGATCAAGGCTTGTCAGGGATTGCATCATATTGGTATGGAGGAAGTAGACGTGAAGGATCCAGCTTCAATGAAGAGTGTATTACCCGATGCAAAAACAATGGGTGAGGTAATGTTTAGAGGAAATGTTGTAATGAATGGGTACTTGAAGAATGCCAAAGCAACAGAAGATGCTTTTAAAGGGGGTTGGTTTAGAACTGGGGACTTGGCTGTGAAGCACCCCAATGGTTACATCGAATTGAAGGATCGTGCAAAGGATATCATTATATCCGGTGGAGAAAACATTAGTACAATTGAGGTGGAATCGGTACTATTCAGCCATCCGTCTGTTCTCGATGCTGCTGTAGTAGGAAGACCTGATGATTACTGGGGTGAGACACCTTGTGCCTTTGTGAAACTAAAGGAGGGTAACAATGCAACTATGGATGAAATCATCAAGTATTGTCGTGAACGTTTACCACATTACATGGCTCCGAAAACAGTAATTTTCGATGATTTGCCCAAAACATCTACAGGAAAGACACAAAAATTTGTTTTGAGACAGAGGGCCAAAGCTATGGGGAGTATTTCAAAGGCGGTCAGCAAACTATAATTCGTAATTTTTTGTGTTGTGGATAGACCGTATGAGAAACAACCTCTCTATCTCTACGAGGTAGGGGTAAGTTCTGTGTACACTGTACCCTCCCCCGACCCCACATTGAATATGTTGTTGTTGTTGTTGTTGTGGATAGACTGATAATATAATGTCCTAAATGAGAAATGGTGGCCTCTGTTTTATATTATTGAATCACATTTATGTTGTGGGAATGGCTCATTAGTGTATATGATAATTTACAAATTTCACAGCAAATTTAAGCTGCACAACAGCAAGGGTAGCAAATAATGCTTATAGCATCGTTTCATTATAAGTTAAACTTGTGTAGTAGGTAGCAAAACGTTGTCTCGCTTATCCTTTCATATCATTAGTCGTAGTATTTCTCATGTAGTTTCTTGTCCGTAGATTAAACAAATTAATAAGAGCTATAATTGTGGAAAAGAAAGAGGAAGTTGAGAGGCAATTCATTAATCTAAGCCCCTCAAAAGTATATTGACACTAATTAATCCATGAAAGTGAGTTACTAATTGCTGTGTGATGAATCACAACATAATATTTAATGATGTTTGATGGTAATTTCAGTCAGCAGCTGGTTAAAGATGTTGGTTAGTAATAATGGTTATTGAGGATGGTGATTGATAATTGTGGTAGATGATAGTTATATAAGTATATAGTAACAACAATGAATGATAGCGATGGTTGACGATGGTGTAATTATCGATATGCGATGATTATTAATTGTCAGTATAGTAATAATGATTGATAATGATGATTGTATATGCTGACTAGTGACGGTGACATCTGATTTTGATAATTGACGTCAATGGTGATAATTGTGATTTAATTGGTAGGTGATGCTAGAATAATGAAAGTAGATGGACCAGTAGTTGATAATGGTAGACGATAATGATAATTAGTTGTGGAAGTTGTGTGTTGATCAAAATAGAAAGTCAAACTCTATGGTATTTTGTTTGTCTCATAATATATATAAATATATTCAACTTCAAAATATACTTTTTAATTAGTTCTTACTACAAATAGAAAAATAATGTTTAGATAAGAAAAATTGATAGGTTACTATAATAGTGGAAAAGAAAGATTAGCCCCTCAAAAGTAATCATTGACTCTAGTTAATCTATGAAAGTGAGTTACTAATTACTTTGTGACAGGAAAAAAAAATTTAAAAATTAAAGGATAATACAAGATTAGTCATAGGTTATTAACAAATAGAATTCTCTCCCTCACAATGTTACCAAACTTTATCCTTTATTTTTTATCAATCAATCATTTATAACCTCTCCTAAACCTTCTCTTAACCTAGCCTCCAATGGCTGCTTCAACTTCCTTTTTCCTAATGCACTATTCTAAATGCAAGTTGCAGGATGGCCTTTTGGAGTTTTTTCCCTTCTTCTCATCTCCTTGGCCTCCTGTTTTTCTTTCTACTAATTATCAATCAAATCTCCTTCATCACCACCACCACAACTACCACCAATGTCCGCGTTGGCGTTATCTTAAAACCGACTTTCCTACATGTTCCCGTCTTTCGGGAGGCGCCTGCTTTTCGCAATGGGAAGGATTGTGGTTCGTCTGTCGCGGACCGTATTCATGTGGCCATGACTCTTGATGCTAATTACTTGAGAGGTACTGTTGATGAAATGTATGATCACCTCATTTAAAAACTTAAATAATTTGAAGTTAGTAACACTTTTAGTTACTTTAAAATATTGTATTTCTAAAATGCCTTTCATGTGTGGGCCTAATTAATAGGTCACTAGCACTACAAAAGAGAGAGTAGGAGTTAGCTATAAGATTCGTCGCTAATCTGTTACTAAATAGCCTAAAGCTAATATGCATTTTTGATAATCCATTGTAAAATAATATAAGTTGTGGATTTTTGTTGTTTAGCAACAAAAGTCGTTCGTTCGCTAATTTTTTTTTCACGGCTAGTGTATATAACTAAAAATATCTTTCTTCTGCTTCATGTGTCAAACACGTAAATATATTTTTTAGCTTCTTCTGTAGTGATGATATTTGAACTTGAGATCTTCGTGCCTACTCGATACCATGCATCATGTTGTGTGACCACATAGAAATAATACGTTGTTATATAATTACTTAATTATATTATGTCTCGTATAGGTACCATGGCTGCAGTGTTATCCATCTTACAACACTCAACATGTCCAGAAGATGTCATGTTTCACTTTTTATGTGTAAGACATGAACCTGTGGTATTTTCTAGCATTAAGTCCACTTTCCCTTACCTCAACTTCAAGCTCTACAAATTTGATGCCCACAGGGTCCGTGGCCTAATTTCAAAGTCGATTCGTCAAGCTTTAGATCAACCGTTAAATTATGCAAGAATTTATTTACCTGATTTAATTCCAATAGACGTGAAACGCGTAATTTATCTTGATTCTGACATAGTCATTGTTGATGACATTGTGAAATTATGGCGAGTTGATCTTAGTGACAAAGTACTAGCTGCCCCTGAATATTGTCAAGCAAATTTTACGACTTATTTCACAGACACATTTTGGAATGACTCAGAGTTGTCACGAACGTTTGAAGGTCGAAATCCATGTTATTTCAACACAGGTGTTATGGTAATGGATGTTGATAAATGGAGGTGTGGAAATTACACACAAAAAGTTGAAGATTGGATGGTTATACAAAAGCAAAAAAGGATATATCACTTAGGTTCTTTGCCACCTTTTTTGCTAACCCTAGCTGGAGATATTATGGCTGTTGATCATAGATGGAATCAACATGGATTAGGTGGTGATAATATTGAAGGAAAATGTAGGAGTTTGCATCCTGGCCCTATTAGCTTATTACATTGGAGTGGTAAAGGTAAACCATGGTTGAGATTGGATTCAAGAAAACCATGTACTGTTGACCATCTATGGGCTCCTTATGATCTTTATCGTTCCTCGAGGCATTCCTTCGAGGAATAATGCATATCAGACAGAAGTGAATTCAAAATTTTAACTTGAACGGTTCAGTATTTATGTTCTTGTTACTATTGAAGAATCATTGTACGAACTTTTAAAATTATGGGGTTCATAATTTAATATTTATTGAAATTTTAGTGATTTGTTGCATACATATACAAGTCTCGTGTCAAAAATGATTGTCCGATTCAACTGAACTCGAATTAACCTTCTTAAATAGATATGTTGTAGGTAACAGATCTAGGGGTGCAACTGAACTTATTTCTTTCGATAACAATTATGTAAACATATCTAAAAAATGTTAAATGTATATATATAACAAGATCGCCCATATTATTAATGAAAACTCATGACTTTACATTATGAATTTACCTCTAAAATTAGGGATACATGGTGATATACCTATGAGATTTAGGGTTCGGATTGTACGAGGGTCTAAATATCCCATTTTAACTATAAATTCAGTTATAAATAAAATGAATGACGGATTTCAGAGAATTTAATGCTTCCTTCGTTTACTTTATGTTCTGGGTTCAAAATATGAGAGTCAAACTACTTTTTTTCTTTTTAATGAATTTGGACACATGGATCTTCAAGTTCTTTGAAATATAATTTACTTATTTAGAAATATATTTAAGTCATAATAATATATAAGAAATATATTTGAAAAAGCTTTTAACTCTTCAAATAGAAACAATATCACATAACCTGAAACAAATTGAATATTGTATATAAAAGAAAAATATAAATGTAGCCAATCACAAAAATCATAAATTTAATCACCTTAAGTCGTTAATTTCTACCATGAAAATTCATATAATCAAATACATTTATCAAGGAGTTCTTAATTCTCGGGGATAAAAATAGAAGGATTCTAATTATCTTACCCCTTTCTTTAGCGATCCTGATATCCTATTATGTAATAAAAAGAAATCTCAAACAACTTAATGTATCAAACTGTTTTTTTTTTAAATTTTCATTTTAGGAAGAGACACAAATGACCTAACCCTGGTTAAAAACAATATCATAAAAAAGTGATCAAAGACAAAAGAAAAAAGGTTAAGTTACCCCCACAGTCCCATTGCGACTCCAAGCCGCACTATTAGAGAAGCATAGCAAAGAGCCAAATAGACACAGATAAACAGTATTCTGCACTCAATAACCTCCCAAACAGCAAAAAAAGTAGAAAAAAATTGACCCCATTTGCGATTTTCCCTTGGAACAACATCTATGTGAGTGTTCTTTCTGATTAAAGTTGTTTTTGGGGGTGTGGGGGTGTGGGAATACCATAAAATATGCAGAAAAATGAGTTTTTTTGGATACCCTTTTTTATTTTAGATTGAATTTTTGCTGTATCTAGCTTTGTTCTTACATGGGTTTATGAGAAATATTGTTTTTTTGGCATTTTACTTCACTGTGGCCATTTTGCTGTTGTTGTTTGATTGTTTTTCTATGCTGAGTTACTTTGGGTTTTCGATTCTTTATTGGGTTCTGTGCAAGATTTTGAGCTGAGGGTTTATTGGGTTGTATGTTTGATTTGTTTGTTGGTTGACTGCTGCTTGATTAATTGCCTTATTTATAGATTCTTGGTTTATGGGTGTTTTTCCCTTTGATTGTTTTGAGCTTCTTTGTTGCAGAAAATTTTATTCTTTAGAAGTTTCACTTGTACTGTGTAATAGAGGTATGCTTGTTTTGAGAGTTTTCAATTCAACGGATAATTTTGAGTTGTATATAAAGAATGAAGATTAAGAAGATACATAGGATGTTGGGTTTAGGAGGGGAGCCTTAACGTAATTGGTAAAGCTACCTCCGTGTGACTAGTAGGTTATGGTGTCGAGCTGTGGAAATAGCCTCTTGTAGAAATGCAGGGTAAGGCTGCATACAATAGACCCTTATGCTCTAGCCCTTTCTTGGACCTCGTGCATAGCGGGAGCTTAGTGCACCAGGCTGCTCTTTTTTCTACATAGGATGTTGGCTTTGGTGCTAGTGAAGATGAGACATAATTGATGCTGTTCAGGCATGAATTTTGTGAAATTAATGTGGCGCGGACTATAAATGTGTAGGACAATGAGGTGAGTGAGTAGAGATAAAAATTAAAATGTTGGCTATTATGGCTCTACGAGAGATTTTTCATTCCAAAGTCTTAAATTCGATACCTCTAGTTAAGGAGAGAAGGATTTCATCCATCCCATCACATACAATAATTAACATAAAAAACTCATACATTATGATTCGATGTGAACTTTTGAACATCAAGCTATTTTCGTAGTAACTTATCAAAATAAATTGGAAGACGAAAAGGGTGACTAATCTAATCAGCAATGCCTAAAAAACACTGAGATTAGCATCATATAGTTTAGTGATACTAATATTGATGTGCATCGAGAAGGCTCAATATGGAAGGTAAAATACTCTTTATACTAGCTTGACTAATTCATATTTGTGTCGGATAAGTTTCCTATGAAGGGTGATACGTTTCCTGTCAAGGAGTTCTTAATTCTCGGGACAAAAGGAATCCAACCATCTTACCCCTCCATTTAGTGATCGCGATTTCATATGTAATAAAAAGAAAATTCATAAATTGATGGAGAGACACAATGACCTAACCCTGGTTAAAGAAAATCAAAGACAGAGGGTTAAGTTAACCCACAATCCCACACGACTCCAATCCTCATTGATGGACAAGCATAGCAAAGACACACCAGTTTTGTGCACTCTATAGCCTACCAAGAGCAAAAAGAAATAGAATTTACCTCATTTGTGATTTTCCTTTTGGAACAATATCTTTCTGAGTGACCCTTTTGATTAAAGATTTTTTTTTGGAAATATGTTATTGTTAAAATGTTTGAAGAATACCACAAAATACACAAAAGAATGTATTTTTTGGATACCCTTTTGATTATAGATTGAATTTTTGCTGTATCTAGCTTTGGTCTACACAGGTGTATGAAAAATCCTTTTTTTTCCTTCTCATTTTATTTCACTGTGGCCATTTTCCTCTTGTTCCTTGATTGTATTTCTCAGCTGAGTTACTTTGGGTTTCTAAGTATTGGATCTTTAATGGGTTCTGTGCAAGATTTTGAGCTGAGGGTTTATTGGGTTTTATGTTTGATGTGCTTGTTGGTTGACTGCTGCTTGATTAATTGCTTTATTTGCAAATTCTTGAGTTATGGGTATTTTCCCCTCTGATTATTTTGAGCTTTTTGTTGCAGAAAATTGACTTTGGCAGCTTCACCTGTACTGTGTCACAGAGGTATGCTTGTTCTTCATTTATTTGTTTCTGAACAAAGTTTCTTTTTTCTTTTTCCTCGTTATTGTTATTTTTTTCTTGAATCAGATCATCTGGTGAGAATCTTTAAAATAGATAACCCCTAGTTTGTCTTAAAAGAGCAAATGTTGAGAATTGAAATTGAGCGGAATGAATATAGAGGATTTTGTAGACCTCAACTAATTTTGGAATGAGGTATAGTTGTATTTTGATAATCTAGTATTGTTCAGTCAATGCAAAAATCTATCCCTTCATTTTTTTCTCTCTGTCTTATTCGTTATGAAATGAGCTTAAATGAAGATGTGGGGATTCATATAGCCAACCCCAACTTGTCGGGGCCTGAGTTGTTGTTGTCTGTTATTCTATAGTCTCTAACTTTTGGCTGGTACATTTTCTTTTTATTGTTTGTTTCCCTGCGCCCACCACATTATTTCTGAATGGTCTTCCGCTGCAACTTCTGGAACTGCAGATAAATATACGAGTAATAGGATTACTGCAGAACGTTTAATTATCATTGAAAAGATAATGAATGTGGGTGATCATAACAGCAGTGATGGTGCCAATGAGAAGTCATTGGTGATTTCAGCCCAGGAAAAAGGTAGTAGGAACAAGAGGAAGTTCTTATCTGAGTTTCCTCTAGACGTTCCGATTGATACACCTGCCCTGTCCCTTACAGAATTTCCAAGGTATGAGCTATTAGAAGAAAAACTCCTAAGCACCCCTAACGAGGTCGGCTCACTTGAGGGCAAGTGTCATCAGTCCAATGAGAAACAAGGAGTGGAAACTTTACAAAATGCTAACTGGGATGATACAATAGCGTGTCAGCTAATGGAACTTTTATTTCATAACTTGTCTGCAACTTTCCAGAGCGCAATCAAGAGGATTGTTGAATGTGGATATAGTGAGGAAATAACTGAACGGGTCATTTTGAGGAGTGGCCTTTATCATGGTAGCAAGGATGCTGTCTCAACTATTGTGGATGGTGCCTTGGCTTTACTAAGTAGGGAAAAAGAATTGGATACTTTGACATCTCTCATATTTGAGGATTTGAATAGCCTGGTAGAGTACACGATGTTGGAGATGATATGTGTGCTGAGGGAGGTTAAGCCAGATTTTACTGTTGCAGAAGCAATGTGGTGTCTGTTAATATGTGATTTGAACCTGTTACATGCATGTTCTATAGAAAGAGATCTCCCGGTTGACTTATGCAGTTTGGAAAGTCCGAGAGAAAGCTCATCCAGTTCAAAACTTGCCCAACCAAAGGAGGCTTTTGTAGTGAGTCAATTGGACCTGGATAAACTACAATTGTCAAAACCTTCAATGCCAATTGCTAAAAGTTTGCAGTCTGAAATTCCTTGTGATGATGCAGTTGCTCAATTGTCTAATTCTATATACTCACATCTTCATGGAGTGGAAATTACAGCAAACAGAAGTTCAGCTCGTCTTCCAGTAGCGAAGAGCAAGTCTGCAGGGGTTAGCGGAGAGAGTGTACTGTCTATAACGAAAGCAGCAATTTTAGAAGAAAAATGTGGAACTGGGAGAAGGGGGTCATCTCTGAACTCCAAGAAAGATATGCTTAGACAAAAGACATTTCATTTTGAGAAAAGCTATAAAGGTCGTATGGGTAAGGGTTCCTTTAAAGCAAAACTCACCACCTGGAGCAGTATGGTTTTGGACAAGACGCTGAACTCTGAATCTTGCTCTTCTGGTCTCGTAATGAAGAGTACTAACTCTAAGGTAACTAATACAGTTAAAAGCAATGGCCCTTTAACAGTAGGCAGTTCTCACAGTTCAAGCACCTCCCCCTCCATTGCACCTTCAAGTGAAACTGCTAGTGTGCCAGCGACCCAAGATACTGTTTGTGCATTGCCTGCTGTAAACACAAATATTTCTGCATCACTGACTCCGGACCCCAAGTCTTCCTCAAAGACCCCAGGCAGCACTCCTGCCCCTCCTAAAGTTCTAGACTATTATGCTGGTATCCCATACGATGAGTCTTTGGAGAAACATGTCCCACAAAATGAGAAAGACAAAATTATTTTGTTGCGAATTGTCCTTATACAGACACTACAGAAAGAGCTCCAAGGGTGGACTGATTGGGCCAATGAGAAGGTTATGCAGGCTGCTCGGAGGCTTGGCAAGGACCAGGGGGAGCTTAAAATGCTGAAGCAAGAGAAAGAAGAAGCCGAGAAATTTCAGAAGGAAAAGCAAATGGTGGAAGAAAACAACATGAAGAGGCTTTCTGAAATGGAGTATGCGTTGTCAAATGCCAGTGGCCAGAGTAAGATGGCCGACTCTACTCTTCACAGACTTAAGGAGGAGAATGCTTCACTAAAGAAGGAGATGGATGCTGCAACGCTAGCTGCCCTGGAGTCTGCTACAAACTTCCACCAAGCCGTTGCGAGGGAGCAGGAGATACTGAAGAAGTGTCAAGCATGGGAGATGGAGAAGGGCTCACTGCAGGATAATTTCTCAACCCTGAAACGAGAAGCAGCTCATTTTGAGCAGGAACTAGAGAGAGCCAAAACGCGCCAGAACCAGTTGAAGGTATGCTTTTGTAGGAATAAATTTCTTTGCCTTCTTGATTGAGGTTGTAACTGTCTACAAATATTGTTACCCCCGCCGTTTCAATTTGTTTATTTTACTTTCTTTTTAGTATGTTCCAAAAAGAATGCCTCTTTCCTTTTTCGGCAACTCTTTAATTTCAATTTATCACATGGCATGTTTAAGACCACAGGATTAAAGGATATTTTGGTACATCCTATATATTTTTAGTTTAAGACCAAAAGATTCAAAAGTCTTCTTACTTTCTTAAACTTCGTGCCAAGTCAAAATCAGGCAAACAAATTGAAATGGAGGGAGTAGTATATATGACATACCTTTTGTTCAAAAGATAGTAGAATGTCTGCTGATTTACAATTAAAAGTATTATTAATTTTCTTGATCTGAGGCTCTGTCATAAACAATCTCTCTACCCCACAAAGGTAGGGGTAGGGTCTGTGTACAACCCTTTCCAGACCCCACTTGTGAGATTTTACTGGGTGTGTTGTTGTCTGCTGATTTACTTATAACTTCCGGTAATAGTTGCTCTAGCAGTTCGGCTTTTGATAATTTATTTGCAATCTGATGTTCTTTCTAGTATAAGCTATCACATTAGAAGAAACCTGGTACGGTTTTATCTGAAATGATTTAATTCGATTTCGAGTGATTTTTCCCATACTGTGCTGCACGCTTTCAACTTGCACGATAAAAAACATGAATTGCAGGTTCTGTTGGAGCAGGAGGAGAGGGAGAAACGTAGGCTTCTTCAGCAGGTTGATTCCCTTAAAGCTGAAAGGGAGAAACGGGGAGTTCAGAGTAAAATGGAGGAGGATAATATTAGAGAAATGGCAGAGAGAAACATGCAAAAATGTAAAGAAGATATCCGAAAGCTTGAGAGTGAAATCTGTCTATTAAGATTTCAGTCTGAAGGTTCAAAAATAGAAGCACTCAGAAGAGGTATCAACAACACAAGGCCTCAATCTCCTAAACTCACAAAGAGCTTGGCAGTCTTTGAGGAAAATCTTGGCTCTCCTAGTGTGAAAATCGAGAGGGAGTGTGTTATGTGTTTGAGTGAGGAAATGACAGTGGTTTTCCTCCCATGTGCTCATCAGGTTCTTTGTGCACAATGCAGCGTGCTTCACAAAAAACAAGGAATGAATGACTGTCCTTCTTGTAGGACGCCAATTAAGAAGCGGATTAACGTTCAATTTGCTCGTTCATCTAGAAGTTAACACCAGAATCACCTCAAGAATGATACCATGATCCATTGTCAAGGGACAGACAAGACAACTTATCGATTCATATTGTCCCCTTTTTTGGCCTTTACATCATACCTTAGCTGAATCAATTGATACAAAAATGCAAAAAGGTATAGACAGGTAGTATTAAAAGATTGTAAATTTTTAGTAAAAGTTCAATTATCAAGTGTTAGATCTTCTTGTACTTAACAGGAGAACTTGGGTTCTATATCTTTTGTATAATGGTTTCTTTTTGCTCGTTGATTCCAGTTTCCCAGAGCTATTAGTACATATTATTTACTTTGCTTTGATTATTTTAAAATGTGTTGTTACTACTGTTCTTTTTTTTCATTATTTTCTACTTGATTTCCTTACTACTGTATTTCCCTTTTGCACTGTTTTTATATGCTTTGCTTTGAGTTGAGGGTTGATCAGAAACAACCCCTCCACCCTCACAAGGTAGGAGGATTAAGGTTGCGTACATATCACCCTCTCCTGATGCCATTTGTGGGATTAGTCTAAGTATGTTATTGTAAAATATTTTTCATCTTATTATATTGGAAAATGTTGGTTGGTGTTTATTTTGGCAATCTAACATTAGGAAATGACTTGTTTTTTCGAAATATATTTTATGAAAAGGTATTTTCCTTTCATAGTAAATAATTTTCATGAAAATGTTTTACTTTTAAAAAAGCTATTTTCTTGATCATTTCATGGTGTTTTCTTGGGCACTAAAGTGACTTATATCAGCATTATCACACATCAACTAGACTCAGAAATCTTCTAGCTAGAAAAGTGATCAAATTCAAAATTTGTCTAGATTGTGTTTCTTTTTTTTTTTTTTACTTAACTATCATTTTTTAAAATTAAGTTTCTCGATATTGATACTGCTTATTAATTTTTTTGCATACGCCATTGGCGTTGTCATGAAACATTGAAGTTCTGAAGTCATATCTTAACCATATATATAAAGTAAAAGCTTCGATTTTGCTTCTTTTGAACCTATGATCTATCAGAAACAATCTCTCCACCTTCACAAGGTAATGATAAGATATGCGTACACTCCATTCCTCAAACCGCACTTGCGGAGTTACATTGAGTAGAATAGAAATGGCAATTATAAGCATCAACAGGTCGATATGTCCGAGTGGTTAAGGAGACAGACTTGAAATCTGTTGGGCTTCGCCCGCGCAGGTTCGAACCCTGCTGTCGACGTTTTCATTATTTTTTTGCCTACTTTTCTACGTTTCCTTGTTTCTTTGATATTCGATTACTATATTTAACTTCAATTATCTTATTATTTTATTGCAGTTACTATTCCATTTTCATATCGCTTTTTTGCCTTGTGTGATATTTAGCTTTTAGTTTCTTCATTCCTGTTATTTTCTAGAGCCAAGGGAATATCAAAAGCAATTTCTCTACCTCCCAAGATAAGGGTAACGTCGGTATGAACACTCCCCTTCTCATACCTCACTTTTTATGGACGGATGCATCTAGAAGGCAGCAATACAATCGTGTTGCTTTAAGCTCGAGCTATATAAGGTCTTGTTGTACCTATTGTTGCATCCAATAACGGAAATACCCTTCTTTGACGGTGCAATACTTTACGAAAACGTTGAAAAGTAGAAGAAAAAAAAGAAATCGTCGACAGCAGGGTTCGAACCTGCGCGGGCGAAGCCCAACAGATTTCAAGTCTGTCTCCTTAACCACTCGGACATATCGACCAATTGATGCTTACTTATTGTTTGATTAGTAATAACTATGTATTATTTTATTCGTTTTTTCTATTAGATGAAATATAGATCAAATAACACATTTAATCAAATGATGAAAAAGAATGAGTAGTAGTAATGACTGAAATAATACCATATAATAATACATATTTGATGAGATACCGGAATACTCATAATTTCTTATAAACGCATAATGCAACAAGTCAACAAGAATAAACTTGTACGTTTGTTAGTACAGACAAAATGAAATATGGTTATTTATTCAATGCTAGTTAATTCTTTTACTATATTTCTATTTTTTCGATTTTCAAAATCCGAAACCATACTACAAAATCAAAAAGATAGGTTCGATTTGGTTTTTTTAATTTAATCCGAATAAAAATGCATATAAGGGAAAATTAGTTTTGTGTTTATTTTTTAAAATACTTACGCCACGTAGCTCATACTTTGTGTATAAACATGCGATTTAACTCATAGTTGTGTATAAACACATTTTATACATTATTATATATTTTATATAAGGTTGACACATTATATATAATGATTCTTCTTCATGTATAATATTGTATATTGGGTTACGTGACGTAAATATTTTTGCCTCTCCATCTGGTGCATTAAATTCAGCAGGTCATGTTTGACAGTTAAGATGATGGATGACAATGCCCATTTGGATGCGAGATCCAAATGGGAATTTTAGTTGCAAAAGTTCTAGGAAAGTTCTCAGCAAAGTCAAAAAAAACAACACTCTGGGTAGGGTTGGATACAACTATTTAACGACGGATTTATCTGAATTCATTACTTTCGAGACTAAATATGAATTTATATGTAAAATTCACTAAAGTAACAACAAATAGTAGGCCTAAAAGCATAACTTTAGTAATACAATCGGTTCAATACTAAGAATCTTAAAGATAGAACTCACAGAGCTTAAATTCTGAATCTGTCTCTAATAGTGGAGAGCAAAAGTAGATGTGTAACAAAATATGATGGTGTTAGACCAACCAAATTCTTGTTTCACCCAGTGTTGGATTCCTATATTATCTTGTTCACACTCCAGTTTCCTTGTCATGTGGGTGGGGGGGGGGGGGGGGGGTTACTCAAGTCAACTCCATTTAATTTGAACATGTCTTGCGTTTTAACAAGTATAATCTATGAATAATCTATATGTATATCAGTTAGGAAAAGTAAACAAGAATATTGTGTCCTCATAGATGCAATTATGCATCCCAAAAAAGCAATCAAAAATAAAAGAAGCAAAAAAGAGTTGTACAAAAGATATATACCTATATAATTTGGTGTAAACAAAAGCAAATTCTTACACTTTTTTTGTTATGAGGAGAATTCAAGTACTCTCTTTTGGATTTAGGATACAACACTCGAGAGATCTTTTTTTCCTTTGGGAAGATACAGGAGCGAAACAATCAACCTATTAATATTGAAAAATTAAACAAAAAGCAAACGAAATCCCTTATGTATTATGTAGGTATTACCTCCCTGAGAGGATAGACATTGTATAAGAACGAAGCGAGTTAGTATCACTAGATCTTGCCATGGCTGCAGCCACCCTAGGTATCCCGGGATGATGATCAACACCCTCGTCTAATAGGTCGAGGATCAACATTGTCGTCTGTGTAGGAGCTTCTACTGGCACACGACCTTCCAACATTTCCACGACTCGTGCCATTGTTGGCCTAAGACTAGGCCGTTCTTGGATGCAAGACAACGCCACACAAGCCAACCTTTTCACTTGCATTTCTACAGCTACACCTCCTGTAGTTGCCTCGTGTGCAAGCCTCTCGTCTATGACATCGATGATTTTCCCCTGCCCCAATTTCTCACTCACAATCTTAGGAAAGTAGCTAAATTTGCTCTTTGAATTGCCGTTATGAGTACTCTTTCCATTTTCAGCCAAAGTAATATTTCTCCTCCCTCCAATCAACTCCAATAGCACCATTCCATAGCTATAAACATCACTTTTCTCAGAAATCCCGTTCTCCAGGAGCCACTCGGGGGCTAAATACCCCCGAGTACCCCTGATCGTTGTGACAACTCTACTCTCATCTTTCCCCATCAACTTAGACAAGCCGAAATCAGATAGAATAGCACGATGATTCTCGTCTAGAAGTATATTCTCAGGCTTGACATCGAGATGTAAAATACAGGATCTACAATCATGATGCAAATAGGAAAGTGCCTTAGCCACATCTAGAGCAACTCTACACCTCAAATCCAACGACAAACACCCTCGAATTCCCCTTTTTCGAAAAATCCAATTATCAAGTGATCCATTAACAATATACTCGTAAACCAAAAATCGAGGTCCTGATGGAGGAACACTAGAGTATCCAAGTAAACGTACAAGATTAACATGTTGAACACTTGCAATAGCTGCAACTTCTGATTTGAATTCCTTATCGCCACGTTCCTCTCCATCAATCCTTTTCACAGCTACTGATGCACCATCACTTAGCACTCCTTTGAAAACACAAGCTGATGATCCACGTCCTACCAACGATCCAAAATTATCTGTTGCTTCTTCGAGCTCTTTGAGCTTAAATCTTGTTGGCACACCAGCTACTTTCCTTAGGAAACTATACTCGATCCTCAACTCGCGTCCATCTGAGTCTATCTGATTTTCTAGCAATAACCTCCTGTTGTTGAACTTCCTTCGGATCAAAACACCAGCTAACACACCAACAATCAACGCGATATCAGCTCCGAAAATGACGAAAAATGTCTCCGAATATTTCAACGTTATACGTGCGAGAACAACGAGTGTGATCAATACAATCACAAGTGAAATGGCTAAGGAATAAGCTTTTTTGTCCTCCATCAATTGATCATAATAAGAATTCTCTAAGAGAAATTTTCATTTTTTGTAATCAAACTACTAATACTTAAAAAATGTAAGTCAAGACTAGGCAAACTATGAATTTATTTCTGGTCCCATAAGTCTCTTATCTGTATTTTTTTTTGTAAAAGCCACTTGCTAAACTATTAAATTTTTTTCAAGGTGTTCTCCACACGGTTTGAATATGTTCACCTACTATCACGCTTCTACATTAATGTCTCCACTTTTTTTTTGTTTTCTATCTGTTATCTAAATCTGACTGATACGTTTAGTTAAGGATGGAAGAGAACTTACGACTTAATCTAGACATGATTTGAAGTTGTTCACTTACTATAACTCTTCTACATTAATGTCCCCTCTTTTTTCCTATTTGGTTTTGGGTATCCGTTATGGGGTTGACAAATCTAGATTCACTCTATAAAGTCTAATTTTAGGGGGGGTAAAGCAATTAATATCCGAGGCTTGAACTCCAGACCTGTAGTTAAAGGATGAAAGAGAACTTACCACCCAATCCGAACATGATTTGAAGATATTCACCTACTATTACTCTTCTACATCAATGTTCCATTTTCTTTTGTTTCCTATTTGGTAACGGGTATCCTTTTTGGGGTTGACTAATCTAGATTCACGTCGTAAAGTCTTATTTTTGGAGGTAATTTAATTTTCAATATTAAAGGCGACTCCTTTTTAGGGGATCGGACTTGAGATCGACTACAAGTTTGAATTGATTTGAAGATACCATCTACTCTTACTCTTCTATATCAATGTCCCTTTTTTCCATATGGTAGTTGGTACCTACTTTGAGGCCTGGCTAATTTTGATTGGCGCCGGAAAATCCACTTTTGAGGATAAAGCGATCAATATCAAATATGTTTCTATTCCAAATCTCAAATGTGAAAGGTATAATTAAGGATGAAGGAATACTTACCACCCGATCACTACAGAGGTGAGCTAGGATTTAAACTTTATGAGTTTTAAATTCTAGGATAACGACATTTGATGTTAGTAACTGTGAAATTCCATTTTGGGGGTAAACTGATCAATATCTTCTTCTTTTTTAACGATCAATATCAAAGATAAGATTCGAACAGTCAAACTCCAAACGTCTAATTAAAAAATAAAGGTACTTAACATGACATTACACGTTAGTAAATGGATTCTAAATTTAATTTATTACATGTGCAATTTTCTTCTCTTTCCATTGACTTTCTCATTTCTTGTATCAGTCGATATCTACTATGGTCATCGACTAATCAGTAATAACAAATCTTAAGAATATTTCAACTCTTTTAATCATAACAAGTAATTAATCGTTTGAACATTTCTTTTTTCAATTTTTTTGAGAATATGAATTAGTCCTTAGTCAATCAAACAGAAAAAAGAATTATTTAAGCAAATAAAACTTCAAGTTATGTAAATATATTCAAAATATTGATGTTTTTTTAACCTGTTAATTTTTTTTATAGTCATACATAGAGTTTGTAGATGCAACAATTAGGCAACAGGTTCGAGTTCATCTGAACTCAATACTTCTAATTCGGACCGTACATATACGTGCAATACTCACTACATTTTCAACAAAGCACGATAAATTCAATGCTAAAAACCGTAAAGGCTAACACCCTCTCCTGAATTCGCCTTTGTGAACAGAAGGTACCATCAAGTCAAGCTACAGGAATTTATCCTTTTATTTGAGCTCCCTTTTCTTGGTGCTAATGCACGACCTTACATTTTCACCCTGCAGTACGAGCCAGCGCATACAGAGTCACGTTCCTTCAAGGTTCCCAAACGATCCGAGTACTATTTACAAAATGCAATGTACATGTTTGCGTTTATTTATGTACAATACATGTAAATCAAAATATCGATTTCGCGCTCACACAGTTACTATACATGTTGGTGTAACACCGTGAAGTTACTACCTTGTTTTTTCTTTGATAACCGAGAAATCCCCGAGGGAGATAGCATCTAAAAGAAATGCCTTCTTCTGATCTCCTTCCTTTTTGGAGGGAGTGGTGCTTCTCCATTTCCAGGGAATTCCCATTTGACAACATCCCCATCCCAAGAAGAGCTAACAAGCATTGGATAAGTAGGGTGCCAGCTACAATCTCTAATGGTCGACCGGTGGTGCTGCAATTTCGCGACTTGCTCTCCACTTACCTAGAAACCAAGAGCATCATTACATAGCACGTATCGATAAGAAGAATCCTTCAGAAATTTGGGTCACACAAAACCTTAGGGGTCGTTTGGTATGGGGGATAAGGATAATAATCCCGGGATAAATGCAGGATAATTTTTTCCCACGTTTAGTTATAGGTATTAATAAGTCCTGGGATTATACTATCCCACTAAAATGATGGAATTGGTTATCCCATATAGAAGGTGGAATATCCTTGTCTATCCCATCCCGCATACGAAATGACCCTTGATAGTATAATTGCAGGAAAATCATTAAACTATCTTTCTAACCACAAAATCACTCAAGTTTCATTAACTATCCTAGAATATCATTTAGACAAGAAGAAGGTTTAAGGATTGGCCGGAAATCATCCTATTCTAGAATGGCTCGAATGGTACAATCCCTTCGTCACCCCAGAATAAAAGGGGTGATCTCGTAAGAAATTCCTTTAGAGATAATAAGTTGATGTATAGCCTCATACTTACCAAATCATAGATGTAAATGGAAGTGTCATGGGATCCCGTGTAAATGTATCTCTGCCCAGTGCTGCAAAACATAATCCAAGAAATATTTAAGTACGTACTACACTAAAATAAGTGTAATTGAAAGTTGTCATAGACAAGAACGGAGAGTCAATGCAGCATATTTTCTAGCACTAACCTATATTCTGGTGAGAAGTAGCAGCGAATTAGAGTACGCAAGACAGAATGACCCTTATAAGTGGCTATTGACTGATCATAAGGGTGCTTCACATCTCTAGCTTGAGAAGGGTAGTCCATCCATCTATAGTCCCACTCATAATTCCTGAACCATATATTGCTGAAAACAAGATAGTGTATGTGTCTCGTTTAGCCGTATAAGTAAGCAAGTGAAACAACAATATATTCTAGTGTAATCCCCACAAGTGGGGTTTGGAAGGGCAGTGTGTATGCAGACCTTACCCCTACCTTGGGAGGCAGAGAGGCTGTTCCTGATAGACCCTTGGCTCAAGGAAAAACAGTCCCAAAAAAAGCAACGTAAGTACAAGAAACAATAGATAAGAACCAAAACATTGTATCTATCCTGAATTTCTCCATTGATTTTGGTCAAAGTACCCAAAATCAGTTGACCAAATCCGGTATGGATCCCACATCCACACCCATGTCGTGTCGACACTGGTGCGGCACCAAAAGCGAAGAGTCCGAGCAACTTAGCTGGTTATAAGATATGTCTCAAAATTTGTTTTCGTGAATTTAATCTGTTTCATGTATTAATGATAAAGCTCATTGAATATCATGTGTTGTACTAGGTTCATACCTCCCTTGATCTAATTAGCAAACCAAAAAATAATAGACATAGACAATCAGGAAGAAGAATCATAAAGGAGATGCATAGCCAGAGAATAAGCATACCGAGCAGCATGAGAAGACATTTTTCGGATATCCCAGAGCTTGATGGACTGATCTTTACTATTAGAAATAAAATAACGACCATCCCCCCGACTATCAAGGAACGTAATACCTTCTAGGTGCCCCATCAAGACTCCCGCTGGCTTTTCTTTGGCCCTAAAGCAACGTCTATCCCAGACCTATACAGAGCAACAACCTTGTTACTCACAAAAAAGAGACCTTAACTCATGAAATAAATATCATGGAAGCATGCATATATCAATTCACCCAGATTCAAATCATTTAGTACTTAAGAGGATCAAGAAGAGCTCTGTATTCTGTTTAGAACAACAACAACAACATACCCAGTGTAATCCCACAAGAAGGGGTCTGGAGAGGATAAGATGTACACATGCCTTACCCGTATCTTTGTGGGTTGTTTCCGATAGACCCTCGGCTCAAAAGAAGTGTAACCAAAGCAGGATTTAAAGAAAAATAACGATATCAAAATAGTAAGATAAACAAAGCAAATGAAGCAACATGTAATAGTAAAAATGAAGAGTGAGATAGTACGCGGATACGAAATTAGGAGAAGATGAGAAGAGGATACTAGCCCCCTGCTTCTCCTACATAAGAGTACAACAACACTCGCTACCTACCACCCTTCTACCATAATCCTCGACCTCCAAACCTTCCTATCTAAGGTCATGTCCTCAGTAAGCTAAACATGTTCGACAAAAGAATCAAGATACCAACCAGCAGAATATTAGAAGATTTAGCATCAGTTCCTTGGCCTCAAATCACTCAGAGCCGTGATGATTACTCCACAACTCCCCAACCTATCTCTTCCGTCCCCGAAAAAAGAGAGAAAGTGCAAATGTTTTCTAATGTACATGAATATAGTAATAAAAAGAGGTATGAATAACGACTCTTTCCATAGTTTCATAGTCCAATACTATCCCTTAGTTTTGTGATTGTAATTAATTCAACAAGTATCTTTTGTTAGCATCTTTCAGAAGGATCTTTCAGAAGGAGACCTTGATTCTTAAGCATTTCTTCCGATGTAAGATAGGATGATGATCACCTTACACAGATTGTCATCACTTCCAGAATAAATGAGATGGCCACTTTCGTCAGCAAAACATACAGAATTGACATCAGACTGCAACAGAAAATTATTTCAGCTCATCAACAGAAAGTTATAGAGACAATTGAAATCTTGTGTATCCACAAAAAGAAATATATGAGAATTCCTCAACTGGTGTATTAAATTGGAGAATACTTGCCTGGCAAGTTACTGTCTTGCCATGTTTTTAAATATGACTACTAAAACTAGCCGAAGAACAATAATTATTAGTTTCATAATGGTCAAACAGATGTACTGGATGTAGCAAATAGATTTATTTTTTAAAAAACAAAAAATGCTTCACAAGAAGAAAGAGATCAGTGACACACATCTATTATAAGTATATTCATACATTGTGCGCGGATATTCGAAGGGAGAGTTTGTTTGCTTCAAGATCATAGACATAGATCGCATCATCACTACTTCCAGCAACAACTTCCCGACCTTCAGTAGAAAATTTCACAGAGAAAATTCCAAAATCATCATTGTCAGCAGTCAAAAGCAAACCATCATAAATTTCCTGCATTTAAGTGAGCCAGCATTAAGTTTTCATCAAAAAATAATATAGTGAGTTAGTATTAAGTTGTCACTATAACAGACTAATATATAGCCCAGACCGCAATCATGGTAGTTGCATATGTTACTCCTATCAAATTTCTAATTTTATGCCAAATATTAATGGTAGTAGCATATAATAATGCAATCCAGACTCCAGCAAGCTCCTTAACTTACAGGATCTAAGATATGAAGTAAGGTATGCACTGAATTCATCTAAATCCGGCAGTTTTGAGGAACTGTCATTTGCGAACCAATGCCACAGGAAAAATACTCAATGCGTTAATTTTAATCAAAAGATAGACTACCCACACAAACTTCATATCAAAGAGCTTTAATGTACAAACAACACCTTATAACAAGTCAAACTCTCTGAAATAAGTTACTTGTTCGGAATCCATTTCCATAAAAAGAAGACGATATTCTTTCATACTTGACTTAGTTACTGTTTTCAGAGTAAAACTAAACGTTTTTCAAAAAAAGACTTCCTCTTATCCTTTAGCATATTTGGAACTTGTCAGTAGTTAAGTCCGGTTTTTTTAATAGTTCATAAAGAGATATGTATCCAAAAAAATGAGTATCATTTCAAAATCAAATACAAAACTTGGTTAAATTGCGCCTCAAGAATTAAACGACATTCTTTAAATAATTGAAACCTTTAACACGGAGATGTGCAACTACTGCTGCCTTGCTGGAGTTATAATTATCCACTAGACGAACAGAACTGTGAATATCTGTTCCTAGGCCTAAAAGGGCTTACAAATGCTACTTCTAAGTGATAACTGTTAGATATTGCAGTCCCATGAAGCTGTTATGCATATGAGTTATAAGAATTCCAAAGAAAGAGAGATCGACAGCCGTACTGTGACGTTGGCTACAGATTCAGTGGCAGAAGATCCTACGTCTACAATATGTACGATGGGTGACATGGTAGCATACACCTGCAAAAGCAACAAAAGCGTTACTCTACAACACAAACATAAAGATATTCTATGATAAAGTGTAAATTTATCATTCTACAAAAACAAAAACATACCCAATAAAATCCCACAAGTGGGATCTAAGAAGGGTGGTGTGTACGCAACCCTTACCCCTACCTAATGAGGGTAGGGAGGCTGTTTCCGATAGACCCTCGGCTCAAGTAAAGCATAATAAAACAAGATTGAAAAAAGAATACAGTAGAGAATACCAGTAGCATCAACAAATAATATGATAGCCGAAGTAAAGGAAACAACAGGTAATAATAAGAAGTATAAGAAACCAGGAGGAGGAAAAAAAATACTAATACCACTGATAAGGGAAACTAGACAGCGCAACTACCTACTAACCTTCTACCCCGATCCTCGACCTCCATATCCTCCTATCTAGGGTCATTTCCTCGGTAAGCTGCAGGTGTTTCAGATCCTGTCTAATCACCTCTCCCAAATACTACGCCGTCCTACCTCTAGGCTCTACCTCTACTTAGACCCACCATAGTCAACCTCTCACATCTCCGCACTTGGGCATCTAGATATCTTGTCTTCACATGCCCGAACATCTCAGTCTCACTTCCCTGATCTTGTCCACCACAGAGACCCACTCCCACCTTGTACCCAATATCTTCGTTCTTAATCCTATCTCGCCTAGTAATGCAAATCTAGAAGTAATATCTTAACTTAGATTCTATTAGTTGAAGTAATATCTTATAGCTTAGATTCTATTAGTCAGAAGTTACTGTTCAGTGGTCAATGTCCATTTGCTATCAGCTTAAGTTGCAGTGGTCCCGGTCTACTTTTGATCTAATAAGAGTGAAACTTAAGATTCTCTAAAGCTGGTTTCACTTTGGAGTTCCATGAATTTCATGTAATGCTCTCAATTTCCAATAGCCTTATATTCTAAATGTATAGCAGAATTAGCAACACCAGAACAGATTGAGATAACAACAGTGATGAAGCTCCTTCAACAACAAAGATATTTTGGCTTTTCTTTCTTTTTTTTTCTTTTTGGAAACTGGTAACATTTTGAATTCCTCCGCATTAAGGGCTATGCTGGCCACCTCCAAAAAACTGTTACAAGAAAAGAAAAAATTAAAAGAAATACTTACAGAGAACCTATGAAGTCCACTAATTGGAACTCCTCTTCTATATCCTGTTCTTTACACCAAAAGCCTAGAGTAGTAATTACTTTCCATTTGATCTTCTGTATTGTACATTCCTTTCCTTCAAAAATTCTCTGATTCCTTTCTTTCCATATAATCCACCAGATACATGCTGGAACAGTTCTCCACCATCTTTTCTGACTCTTGCTGCCTCCCATTTTGATCCAGCAACTAAGGAGGTCAGAAGTGTGTGGAAGACACCAAAAATAGCTGTACAAACTCTGAAAGAACTTAACCACCAATGTTTATGGTCTAGTGATATCAGTGGGAGTCTCCACAAAATAGGTGTGCGTTCAATTCTCAGTATCCCCCTTTCCTAATCCCCCAGTATAATAAAATTTTCAAGAGAAAAAGAAATCTGAAAGAATTTTAGACCATCAGCAGCAGTTTTGAACAAAACACATGCCTCTTTTTTTTATCTTTTTAACAAGGCTAAACCCATCGGTGGCCCCCTAAAGTTGGCACCAATTTTCACTCAGACACCTTAACTAGGCTTTGTTCATTTTAGACACCTCATGTAAGGCCCCAATGTGTCATTTTGACACTTTTTTTACAGTCAGCAAAAATATGATGTGTGTGTGTTCCACTCGCGGATGACGTGTAAAGTGTCCAATTAAATGAGGACATTTGTCATTTTGTTCAAAATAATTCTTAAATAATAAATTTTCAATTATAAAAAGAAATGGCCAATAAATCGATGACATGTGGCATTTTTTTCCAAATAATACCAAAAAAAAGGATTTAATCACTTTAAAAAAATCTTTAGGAGAAGCATCTCCCACCCCACCCCCACCCCATCGTCTTCTCCAACATTGGAGAAACAAGCACACACCCATTAATCTTCTTCACCATATACCCGAAACTTTCTCAATCTCTTTTACTTAAAATTGTTCAATTCTTTTATGGTATAACTTTAATGAACTTGTGTAATTCAAATTCTTACAAATAAATGTTGTTGCACAAATTTTATTGCTAAAAAAAAATCTTCAGATTTTATTGCTAAAAAAAATTCTAAGATCCAGTGAAGTTTTAAAAATACAGATGTGTACATGTTCATATCAAATTGTTAAGTTTCTTTTAATGGGGATTATCTCATTTTCTTAGTGACAATTCATCTCCAACTTTTCAAGTTTTTTCACGTGTTTTCTTCAAATTTCAGTGCTTTTTTCTCAAATTAAATCAAGGAGGAAGAAGGGCATCATCGTTAGGAAATCTTGGGGAAAGCTCTGACGTTTGGAATTAGATTCTTCGTTTGTGGCATCATCGAATCTATTTCACCATGGAAGAAGTTCAAGCTTGAGAAAATGGTGGTTGAAAAAATGGAGAAGAAGAAGGAAATATAAAATAAAAATTGGCTAAAAAAGAGCCTGACGCGCTGTTAATGAGTGTGTCACACTCACTATGCTATGTCAGCGAAAAGTGTCAAAATGACACATTAGGACCTTACATGAGGTGTCTAAAATGAACAAAGCTTAGTTGAGGTGTCTAAGTGAAAATTAGTGTCAACTTTAAGGGGCCACCGATGGGTTAAGCCTTTTAATAACTATGGTGTTCGGGCCAAATTTCGTGCAACTCAACTAATTCCATGGGGTAACTACTACCTGCCACCAGCACAAGTATCAGGCAAGGCTTGAAAGATTGGATGAGATCCCCTAGTGTTTTCGTCTCTGCTGGGATTTGAACCACATGCCTCTTTTCAAAGTCATTCTTGAACATATTTTAACTAAACCCTTCAAATGTCACAAATGGAGAAACAGAACACACATGACTGAATATGTAACATGACATGCTCGTAGTAATGACAGCTAATGTTTTGATAAGTAGGATAACATTCTATAACCAAACAATCCCTTGCAAATAACAGTAGTATGGAATTAATTTCGTTACACCTACCTAATTAATTTGATTTCATCTCCCTAATTAATAATAGCTTGTCAAGTGTCCTCATTGTCTCAATTTTAGTTCACCTACTTCCCGTATTGGTCACCCAATTTTTTAATAACTATGGTGTTTGAGATACCTGCTACCTCCCAGTGAGTGACCAGAGGCGTATTCAGGATTTCGAGATGATGGGTGCACTATATATATATATATATATTAATTTATTAAAACACCAAAAGTACTAGCAATAACCTTAGAGAGCTATTACCCAATTTTAGAAAGAAAAATAAAATAAGATAGATATAAAATTTAAATTTCTAACTTCACTTGAAGAAATGCACCCAATCATCATCACATTATATAATATTTTGAGTGTGGGTTCATACATCTATATTTAAAAAATTAAATAAATACAACACTAATATATATGATTTCGGGAGGGGAGCATGGATTCACATGAATCCGGTGACCCCCTCCTGCATACGCCCCTGCCTCCCACCACCATAAGTACCACTTGGATAGGAAGAAATCACCTAATAGTTTTGCCTCCGCTAGGATTTGAACCCGAAACCTTATAGTTCTCAACAATCAACCAACTACATTAGCCAGTTCCTTAGGTTCTTTTGATCTACCCAATTTTCACCAAGTTTCTTAATGAAGAGACATGTCTCCAATTTCAATCCAATAGAGGAATATATACCATTATATTGCTTTGTCCTTCATGTTACATTATTGACCATCCCAATTTACAAATATCATCCATTATTTATCATGTCTCTAACAACCTCCAAAAATATGTCTCTATCAAAGTCATTATTGTTGATCTTCCATATAAGTCTAACATAGTCAAACGAAATTGGATCGGGAAGAGATATAGAGAGAGACAGAGAGTATGTAACAGAGGAGAGGATTTAATAGCACAAACATATTTCCAATGATTTCTCAAACACATGGAGTTAGAAGCCTACTAGATTCTAAGGTGGCTCATGAGTAAGAACTATTAAAAAAAACAAATTATACTATTTAAATTATTGACATTTGATTTAGAAAAGAACTAATTAAACTTTTTGAGTAAGTAATGATTATTAAACTCTCCATTTTTAGAAAACTGATATATTAAGCAGGATAGTTTAAGCTAAATAATAAAATGAAAAAAAGGAAAGTTTTTGGTATGGGGGCAGGGCGGGGTTGGTTAAAAATATTTTTAAAAATGCTACGCAAAGCACGGCGGGTTAACGTCTTTAAAGATTTAGACCAAACCTGCACCGCAACCACCCCGCCCCGCCCCACCCCATTGCCATCTATATGCAAAATGAAAAGTCATAGAAGCATAAAGACAATATGCTTAGCGTAACCAGGGTGTGTCCTAGTGGTCAATGAAGGAGTATAACCAAGAGGTCTCAAGGTCAACTCCTAGTGGAGGCCTTCCACGAGGCCTCCCAACCAGCATAAGCCTTGGTGGGCAGAGTTACCTGACACCTGTGCTGGACTTGGTAGGAGGTACCAAGTATTGGTTGGAATAGTCGAGGTGAGCCCAAGCTCGCCTAAACACCACCGTCATAAAAAATAAAAAAAGAAAAGAAAATGTGTTTATCTGCACTATGCCTCTTATAAAACGAGAAAAACTGAAGCCTGAAACTAAAACCAAAGCAAAATTTAGCAGTTGCAAACTTGATTCATCTGTAAAATAGAAACTCACCAGATGACGTTGATCCGGAGAAAGAGATGTATCAGTAACTGTCCATCTCAAACTTTTTGCATGAATATTCTTTTGAACTTTCCACCCTCTTTCCACATTGTATATTCTAATATGGCTTCCCTGTTTTAGACAATAATGAAGAAGAAGAAGAAGCATTAGAATGCAACATAACTCAAATCTGTCTAATGCATTGTTAAGAGTGTAGTCTTTAGAGAACTTTGGGATGTCATATTAAAAAGAAACAGGATAGAAAAGTTCTTTTTATGACTGTGATGTCCGGGCTAGACACCTCGACTAATTCCACGGGATACCTGCCGCATCCCACTAGAAACAGGGACCAAGTAATTCTGTCCACCAAGGCTAGGACAGATGGGAACAAATCACCTAGTGTGTTTTTTTTGTTTGAACCTGACTTAGATATGGAAACCTTAAAAGACAAAAATGTAATACTGACACCTGTCATACCTAATCTTCTCAATGCCACAAAATACAATATAAGCTACTGCTAGTACCTGAAAGGCAGCAACAAAAAGGGAACCATCTGCTGAAAATTGTGATACATAAACCCTGGTTTCCATCTGGTCCACAATCCAAGGACCACTAACCGGCAAATATTTACTTAGAACATGACAACAATCTGCCTTCGAGAACCTTCCTCTACCAGAAATATTGGCTTCTCGAGCAGCTAACATCTTGAATGTGGACACAGGAACTTCCTTTTTCCCTGGTAGGATTCTACTGAGATTTTCATGGGGTCCTGATCTAAGCTTAGTAAGCTGAGAAATTTCATGGTCCAAATAATTTGCTGGTCTGTCGTGATGAACACTGCCAGCAACCCCGTGATTGGAACTTGAACCATCAAAGAGTCCGGTCTCTACTTCCAACTTGCTCAGAGAATACCCCATGTCTTCAATGGACACTGAATGTAAGAAATTAAAATACATTGTCACATGTAAGACAGTCCTGGATGATTGTCTGAGAGACGCTTTGAAGTATCATATCATCCATAATCAAGTTCCTACCATGCCAAACCCTGCCAAAAAGAAGGTGAGAACATACGGAATATATTGAGCAAGACCAGTGCATATGGGAAATAATGTTGCGCTATTTAGAAACCATAAACACCACGCTTCATAGGAGCAACAACATACCAAGTGTAATCCCACAAAGTGGGGTCTGGGGAGGGTAAAGTGTCCCAGACCATACCCCTACCTTGAGGTAGAGATGTTGTTTCCGATAAGCCCTCAGCTCAAGGAAAAAAACAGTCCAAAGCAGTACAGAAAAGGAAATAATGGAAATGAAGAAGCTATGGCAAATGCTTCAGAGGAGCTTCAACAAATTAATCAACTACACCTCAATCTCAAACTAGTCGGATCAGCTCTATGAATCCTCCGTACTCGTTCTTCTTTGTAGAGTTTACCAGAGATTCATAATAGTTATGACTGTTTTTAACTAGCCATCAACCTACTGCTATCCTACTCCACTGTTTGGCAGTTCTTAGTTGGAGTTAATTTAAGAAAATCAGCTCAAGTTTGCTATTCTACATGAAATCCTACATGTATAACATGCAAATTCTCTTTAGAAGACAGAAACTACCATCTTTAGCTCAATACAATAGTAGAGATATTAATATACAGAGATTTTATTGGGTGTATAAGTTCCATCCAAGCTGATGTTTTTACAAGCAATTGAGCAAAGCAAATAAAAGGGAAGCCAAGGTTTATGTGAATTTGCAATCATGAAGGGGCAATGTACATGTTTCTCCTTCCTTACCAATATTATTCTCATAGTTCCCTGTCCTTCGATGCATGTTACTAAATGTTGTTTCTTGTGCTTTGGTTATCACATTATTTGGCTATTGTTATGCTATGTAATGTTTTCTTATGATTTACTATGTCCTCTTTGATTTTGTATGTTTTTTTTCTCCTGGCTTTGATATGCATTACTTGAGTCAAGGGTCTCTCGGAAACAACCTCTCTTACCTCCACGAGGTATGGGTAAGGTCTCCATACATTCTACCCTCCCTAGACTCCACCTATGGGATTACACTGGGTATGTTGTTGTTGTTGAAGGGGCAATATAGCTCAAACTCAAAAAGTTTTAGCTGAACTCCGCTATTCTAAAAGAGAAGGAAATATTTTTTAAAAGCACTTTTTTCTAAGAAGTTGGAAAAAATACCATCTTTAGCTTAACATAATTCAGCAGAGATACAAGTATATAGAGATTGTCTTAGGCATATAAGTTCCATTAAAGCTGATGTTTTTTCAAGCAATTGAGCTAAGCCAACAAAAATGAATACCAAGACTAATGTGAATATGCAATCATGAAGGGATAATATAGCTCAAAGCTCAAAAATATTTAGCTCAACTCTTCTAAATGAAAACCAAATATCGTCTAACATGCAAATTTTTCTAAGAAGGCAGAAAAATACCATCTTTAGCTCAACATATTACAATAAATACCTATATACAATGTTAAATATTTTTTTATGTATATACAATAGATGTTGAATCCTTTCAGCTTCTTCGTGTATTAATTTCTTCTTATTTTGAACCTCCTTAGTGAAAATACTGATTCCGATACTAGGAAGGGAGGGGGCATAGCTCAAAATCTAAACTTTGCTATTCAAAATGAGAACAAGCCAAGATTTTATGTGAATTTGCCCAAAATCAATTTTTTTTTTACTTCAACTTCACCATTATAAATGAAATTAGCAAAACCCCATCTGAGTTAACACTTTCTACAAACATTTTGATTATACAAAAACTTTATCAGAGCTGACTTCTCACAAGCAATTAAGCATAGCACAAAAAAGGGAAAATCAAGAATTGTGTAAAGTTTGCATATATATGAAAAGTGAATAAACTGAAAAAATCAAAACTTTACAAACCTGATTGCTAAATCTTGGAGTTGTTTGGAATTTCCAATTTTTCACTTCTTGTTTACTCTCATCTCTTCCTTCATTTCTCTTCTTTTCTTGATTTTTTGGTGGACATGTCAAACACCTAAGAAAGATATTGAGAAAATGACATAAATGATCACTTACTTTTGGTAGTAGGTTCAAAAGTAGTCCCTAAAGTATTATTGTTGAACAATTTTGGTCCTTTTAAATTTGTTCAATGTGAATGTTTTTAGTCTCTGTTATATATTTATTAAACTCTTATACTTGAATTTAATCAGAAGTATAAGAAATACTAACCCTAAACACCAAATTTTTTTTATCGAAATCTGTAAAAAAATCGCATCATATAAAACAGATTGACTTGAGATAATTTGTTCACAAATTAATAGCGCTCAACCCAAATTGGCCCAAACTTTTAACGGGTATATCACGAGTTAGTTTGGACTATTTTTTTTAATTTTTTTTTCTGTAGCTCTATTTCAACTGTTTATTTTATCATATTTTATTTCAAAAGACTAGCTAGCAAATATTGTTTGAACCACATGTCATTTTCTTTTCTTTTCTTTTTTTCATTTAACTTAACAAGTTTCCTAATTCTTTTCAAACATTTGTTGCCTTTGATAAACCATCCTATGGTTTAATTGGTTCAAATTTTCAAATCTTAATGTACCAATACCAAAGCTTGAAAATAAATTTTCATTTTTTTGTAGGTTTAGTTTGTTGTTTTGGTTGTATTATTGCCTATAGAGGTCGTCGATTGGTTGAGTTATCCGTTGTTCTGATCCATTTTGATCTAAACAAATTTTGAATGAATCGAATCTCAACTTAATTTATGTTCATTTATTGAAAACTTGACTAACAAGAGATCACTAAATAAGGGTAAAATAGTAAACTTACCTAGTTTTTCAAGAGACGAGAAATCAAAAATGATGATATATAAATAGGAACGGAGGGAGTAACAAATTAGCTTAGTTTTGTTACTTACTTTTACATTGTGTGAGTAAAAAAATTTATTATGTAGCATTTACGAGGCATTTAATAGGAATTAGGCGATTTATCTCATTTTCCATGTGTGTTAGCCCATTAATATTTTGGTGATATGGCTTCCGGTCAAATTTTTTCCGAAACCTATTGAGGACTCTCCGTAAGTACCCGGGGGAGCATCAGGTGAAGCCTTGGAAATTTTCAGCGCGTTTTTGGGCAATTACAAGACATTAAAAAGAAATTAGGCGATTTTTCTCATTTTTTGTGTGTGTTAGCCCATTAATATTATGATGATATGACTTCTAGTCATTTATTTTCCGAAACCTATTGGGGACACTCCGTAAGTACCTGGTGGAGAAGCAGGTGAAACCTCAAAAATTTTCACGGTGTTTTTGGGCATTTACGAGACATTTAATAGAAATAAGACGATTTTCTCATTTTTCGTGTGTGCTAGCTAGCCCATGAATATTTTGTTGATATGGGTTTCGGTCAATTTTTTTCCAAAACCTATTGGGGACCCTCCGTAAGTACCCAGGGGAGCAGCAGATGAAACCTCAAAAAGTTTCACGACGTTTTCTGGCATTTACGAGGCATTTTATAGGAATTATGCGATTTTCCTCATTTTACGTATTTATTATCCCATGAATATTTTGGTGATATGACTTTCGATCATTTGTTTCCGAAACCTATTAGAGACCCTCCGTTAGTACCTGGGTGAGCAGCAGGTAAAGTCTCGGAAATTTGCACGGCTTTTTTGGGCATTTACGAGGCTTTTAATAGGAATTAGTCGATTTTTCTCATTTTACGTGTGTGTTAGCCCATGTATTTTTTGGTGATATGGATTCCGGTCAATTTTTTTCCGAATCCTATTGGGGACCCTCAATAAGTACCCGGAGGAGCAACAGGTGAAGCCTTGAGAATTTTCACAGCGCTTTTGGGCTTTTACGAGGCATTTAATAGAAATTAGGTGATTTTTTTCATTTTTCGTGTGAGTTATCCCATTAATATTTAGGTGATATGGCTTCCGGTCAATATTTTTTACGAAACCCGTTTTGGACCCTCTGTAAGTACTCGAGGGAGCAGCAGGTGAAGTCTCATGAATTTTCACAGCATTTTTGGGCAATTACGAGACATTAAAAAGGAATTAATCGATTTTTCTCATTTTTCGTAATATTAAGATGATATGGCTTCCAGTCATTTATTTTTCAAAACCTACTGGGGACACTCCGTAAGTATCCGGTGAAGCAGTAGGTGAAACCTCAAAAAATTTCACAACATTTTTGGGCATTTACAAGGCATTTAATAGGAATTAGGCGATTTTTCTCATTTTTCGTGGTTGTTAGCTAGCCCATGAATATTTTGGTGATATGGCTTCCGGTTAAATTTTTTTTCGAAACCTGTTGGGGACCCTCCCTAAGTACCCAGGGGAGCAGCACGTGAAACCTTGAAAATTTTCACGACGTTTTCTTGCATTTACGAGGCATTTTATAGAAATTATGCGATTTTCCTCATTTTACGTGTGTATTAGACCATGAATATTTTTGTGATATGGCTTCCGATCAATTTTCTTCCGAAACCTATTGGAGACCCTCCATTAGTACCTGCGTGAGCAGTAGGTGAAGCCTCGAAAATTTGCACGACGTTTTTGGGCATTTTCGAGGCTTTTAATGGAAATTAGGCGATTTTTCTCATTTTACGTGTGTGTTAGCCCATGTATTTTTCGTTGATATGGATTCCGGTCAATTTTTTTCCGAATCCTATTGGGGACCCTCCGTAAGTACCCGGAGGAGCAACAGGTGTAGACTTGAGAATTTTCACGGCGTTTTTGGGCTTTTACGAGGCATTTAATAGGAATTAGGTGACTTTTCGTGTGTGTTAGCCCATTAATATTTTGGTGATATGGCTTCCGGTTAATTTATTTCCGAAACCTATTGGGGACCTTCTAAAAGTACCTTGGGGAGCAACATGTGAAGATTCGGGAATTTTCACGGTGTTTTTTGGCATTTACGAGGCAGTTAACGGGAATTAGGTTATTTTTCTCATTTTTCGTGTGTGTTAGCCCATGAATATTTTGTTGATATGGCTTCGGGACAATTTTGTTTCGAAACCAATTCGGAACCCACTGTAAGTACCCGGGGGAGTTGCATGTGAAACCTTGGGAATTTTCACGGCGTTTTAAATCAATTACGAGACATTTAATAGGAATTAGGTGATTTTTCTCATTTTTCGTGTTTGTTAGCCCATGAATATTTTGGTAATATGGCTTCCGGTCAAATTTTTTTCGAAACCTACTGGGGATCCTCCGTAAGTATCCGGGAGAACAGCAGGTGAAGTCTCAGGAATTTTCACAGCGTTTTTGGGCATTTAGGAGGCATTTAATAGGAATTAGGCGATTTTTCTTATTTTTCGTGTATTTTAGCCCATGAATATTTTAGTAAATGACTTTCTGTTAATTTTTTTTGAAATATTTTGGGGATTTTCCGTATGTAACCGAGGGAGAAACAGGTGAAGCCTATGAAATTTTCATGGCGTTTTTTAGAATTTACGAGTCATTTCATAGGAATTAGGCGATTTTTGTCATTTTTTCTGTGTGTTAGCCCAATAATATTTTGGTGATATGGTTATCGATCAATTTTTTTTCAAAACCAATTGGGGGCCCTCCGTAAGTACCCCGGGGAGCAGAAGGTAAACTCTCGGGAATTTTCACGACATTTTTGGGCATTTACGAGGAATTTATTAGGAATTAGGCGATTTTTATCATTTTTTCGTATGTGTTAGCCCAATGAATATTTTGTTGATATGGCTTCTAGTCAATTTATATCCGAAACCTATTGGGGACCCTCCGTAAGTAACCGGGGGAGTAGCAAGTGAAGACTCAGAAATTTTCACGGTGTTTTTTGGTATTTACGAGACATTTAATATAAATTAGGCGTTTTTTCTCATTTTTCGTGTGTAATGTTTTTTCAAAACCTATTGGGGACCCTCCGTAGGTACCTGGGGAGCAGCAGGTGAAGTCTCTAGAATTTTCACGGCGTTTATGGGCATTTGCGAGGCATTTAATTGGAATTAGGCGATTTTTCTCATTTTACGTGTGTGTTAGCTCATGTATATATTTGTGATATGGCTTTCGATAAAAAAAATTCAAAACCTATTGGGGACCCTCCGTAAGTACACGGGTGAACAACAGGTGAAGGCTCGGGTGTTTTTACGGCGTTTTTGGAAATTTACGAGGCATTTAATAGGAATTAGGTGATTTTTCTAATTTTTCGTGTCTGTTAGCCATGACTATTTTGGTGATATGGTTTCCGGTCATTTTTTTCCGAAACCTATTTGGGACTCTCCGTAACTATCCGAGGGAGTAGCAGGTGAAGTCTCAAGAATTTTTACGGCATTTTTGAGCATTTACGAGGCATTTAATAGGAATCAGGCGATTTTTCTCATTTTTCATGTGTGTTAGCTCATGAATATTTTTGTGATATGGCTTCCCGTCAATTTTTTTCCGAAACCTTTTGGGATCCTCTGTAAGTAACCAGAGGAGCAGCAGGTGAAGCCTCGGTAATTGTCACGTCATATTTTGGCATTTACGAGGCATTTAATATGAATTAGGCATATTTTCTCATTTTTCATGTGTGAAGTCCATGAATATTTTGGTGATATAGTCTTTCGATCAAAATTTTTTCTGAAACATAATCGGGACCCTCCGTAAGTACCCGGGGAGTAGCAGATGAGGCCTCGGGAATTTTGACGGCGTTTTGGGATATATACGAGGCATTAATATGAATTAGGCGATTTTTCTCATTTTTTCTTGTGTGTTAGCCCATGAATATTTTGGTGATACGACTTCCGGTAAAAAAAAAATTGAAACCTTTGGGGATCCTCCGTAAGTAACCGAGGGAGCAGCAAGTGAAGAACTGAGAATTTTCACGACGTTTTTGGGCATTCACGAGGCATTTAATAGAAAATAGTCGATTTTATTCATTTTTCGTGTGTGTTAATTTCCGGTTAATTTTTTTTAAAACCTATTAGGGAACTTCCGTAAGTACCCGGGGGAGCAGCAGGTGAAGCCTCGAAAATTTTCACGACTTTTTTGGGTCTTTGCGAGGCATTTAATAGGATCTAGGTGATTTTTCTCATTTTTCGTGTCTGTTAGCCCATTAATATTTTGGTGATATGGCTTCCGAGCAAATTTTCTTTGAAACCTATTGGGTACCCTCTGTAAGTAATCGAAGGAGCAGCAGGTGAAGCCTCGAAAATGTTCACGGCATTTTTGGGCAATTTTTCTCATTTTTTTCTTGTGTGTTAGCCCTTGAGTATTTTGATGATATGACTTCCGATAAAAAATATTTCGAAACCTATTGGGGACCTTTCGTAAGTACCCGGGAGAGAAGCAGGTGAAGTCTCGAGAATTTTCACGGCGTTTTTGGGCATTTACGAGGCATTTATTAGGAATTATGTGATTTTTCTCATTTTTCGTGAGTGTTAGCCTATGAATATTTTGGTGATATAACTTCCGGTCAATTTTTTTCTGAAACCTATTGCCCTCTGTAAGTACTCGGGGGAGCAACAGGAGAAGTCTCGAAAAATTTCACTGCATTTTTTGGTATTTACGAGATATTCAATAGGAATAACACGATTTTTCTCATTTTTCGTGCGTGTTATCCCATTAATATTTTTGTGATTTGGCTTACAGTCAATTTTTTTCCGAAACCTATTGTGGATCCTCCGTAAGTACCCAGAGGAGTAACAAATGATGCCTCGTGAATTTTCACTGTGGTTTTTTGCATTTACGAGGTATTTAATAGGAATTAAGCGATTTTTCTCATTTTTCGTGTCAGCTAGTCCATTAATATTTTAGTGATATGGCTTCCCGTCAATTTTTTTCAGAAAACTAATGAAAACCCTACGAAAGTATTCGAGGAAACATTAGGTGAAGCTTCGTGAATTTGCACGGCATTTTTGGGCGTTTACAAGGCATTTAATTGGAATTAGGCAATTTTTCTAATTTTTGTTCTGTGTTAGCCCATGAATATTTTGGTGATATGACTAGCGGTCAATTTTTTCTGAAAATCAATTGGGGACCGTTCGAAGGTACCCGGGGGAGCAGTAACTGAAGTCTCGAGAATTTTCACGGTGAATTAGGCGACTTTTCCCATTTTTCGTGTGTGTTAGCCCTTGAATTTTTTTGTGATATGGCGTCTGATCAATTTTTTCCTGAAACCTATTGGGACGCTCCGTAAGTACTCGGGGGAGCAGCTGGTGAACCCTCGGGAATTTTCACAAAGTTTTTTGAAATTTTCGAGGCATTTAATAGGAATTAGGAGATTTTTCTCATTTTTCGTGTGTGTTGGCTTCCAGTCAATTTTTTTCCAAAACCTATTGGGGACCCTCTATAAGTATCCGGGGAAGAACCAGGTGAATCCACTGTAATTTTCACGCCGTTTTTAGGCATTGACAAGGCATTTAATAGGAACTAGGCAATTTTTTTCATTTTTCGTGTGTGTTAGCTTGTTAATATTTTTGTGATATGGCTTACGATCAATTTTGTTTTCTAAAATCTATTGGGGACCCTTCGTAAGTACCCGGGGGAGCTGCAGGTGAAGTTTAGGGATTTTTCAAGGCGTTTTTGGGCATTTACGAGGCATTTCTTAGGAATTAGGCGACTTTTCTCATTTTTCGTGTGTCTCAGCCCATAAATATTTTGGTGATATGGCTTCCGGTCAATTTTTTTTCAAACCTATTGGGGACCCTCTTTAAGTACCCGGGGGAGTTGCAGGTTAACCCTCGTTAATTTTCACTTCATTTTTTGGCATTTACGAGGCATTCAATAGAAATTAGGCGATTTTTCTTATTATTCATGTGTGTTACCCTATGAATATTTTGGTGATATAGCTTCTGGTCAATTATTTTTCGAAACCTTTAGGGGACCATCCAAAAGTAACCGGGGGTGCAGCAGGTAAAGGTTCGTGAATTTTTCATGGCACTTTTGGGTATTTATGAGGCATTTAATAGGAATTATGTGATTTTTCTCATTTTTCGTGTGTGTTAGCTTATGAATATTTTTTTGATATGGCCTCCGGTCAATTTCTTTTCGAAACCTATTGGGGATACTTCGTAAGTATCCGGGGGAGCAGCAGGTGAAGTGCCGAGAATTTTCACGGCATTTTTACGTATTTACGAGGCATTTAATAGGAATTAGGTGATTTTTCTCATTTTACGTTTATGTTAGCCATGAATATTTTGGTGATATGACTTCCGGTCAATTTTTTTCGAAAACTTTTGGGGGCCCTCCGTAAGTACCCGATAGAGCAGCATGTGAAGTCTCGTGATTTTCACGGCGTTTTTGGGCATTTATAAAGTATTTAAAAGGATTTATGTGATTTTTTTCTAATTTTTCGTGTTTGTTAGCCCATGAATATTTTTGTGATATGGCTTTCGGTCTATTTTTTCCGAAACCTATAGGGACCCTCCATAAGTACCCAGGGGAGCAGCAGGTGAAGTCTCAGAAATTTTCACGGTGTTTTTGCCATTTACGAGGCATTTAATAGGAATTAGGCGATTTTTCTCATTTTTCATATGTGTTAGCCCATTAATATTTTGGTGGTTTAACTTTCGGTAAATTTCTTTCGAAACCTATTGGAGACACTCCGTAAGTAGTCGGGAGAGAAGAAGGTGAAGCCTCGGGAAATTTCACAGCTTTTTTGGGTATTTACGAGGCATTTATTAGGAATTAGGTAATTTTTTACATTTTCGTGTGTGTTAGACCGTGAATTTTTGGTGATATGGCTTCTGGTCAAATATTTTCTGAAACCTATTGGGGACCCTCCGAAAGTTCCTGGGGCAGCAGCGGGTGAAGCCTCGAGAATTTTCACGGTATTTTTGGGTATTTACGAGGCATTTAATAGAAATTAGGCTATTTTTTTAATTTTTTGTGTGTGTTAGCCTATGAATATTTTGGTGATATTGCTTCCGGTTAATTTTTTTCCGAAACCTATTGGGGACCCTCCGTAAGTACCTGGGGGAGTAGCTAGTGAAGCCTCAGGAACTTTCACGGCGTTTTTTGGGATTTAAGAGGCATTTAATAGGAATTAGGCGATTTTCCTCATTTTTCGTGTGAGTTAGACCATGAATATTTTTATGACATGGATTCCGATCAATTTTTCCTTGAACCCTATTGGGGACCCTCCGTAAGTACCCGGGGGAGAAGCAGCAGGTGAAGCCTTCGAAATTTTCACGGCATTTTTTGGCATTTACGAGACATTTATTAGGAATTAGACGTTTTTTCTCATTTTCCATGTGTATTAGTCCATGAATATTTTGTTGATATAGCTTTCGGTCAATTTTTTTTCCAAAACTTATTGGAGACACTTCGTAAGTACCCGGGGGATCAACAGGTGAAATCTTTGCAATTTTCACGCCTTTTTGCGCATTTACGAAATATTTATTAGGAATTAGGTCATTTTTCTCATTTTTTGTGTTTGTTAGCCCATGAATATTTTGGTGATATGGCTTCCGATTAATTTTTTTCTGAAACCTTTTGGGGACCCTCTGTAAGTACCTAGGGGAGCAGCAGGTGAAGCCTCGAGAATTTTCATGGTGTTTTTGGCGATTAACGCAGCATTTAATAGAAAATAGGCGATTTTTCTCATATTCCGTGTGTGTTAGCCCATGAATATTTTGGAGATATGGCCTCCGGTCAATTTTTTTTCGAAACCTATTGGGGATACTTCGTAAGTATCGGGGGGAGCAGCAGGTGTAGTGCCGAGAATTTTCACGGCATTTTTACGTATTTACGAGGCATTTAATAGGAATTAGGTGATTTTTCTCATTTTACGTTTATGTTAGCCATGAACATTTTGGTGATATGGCTTCCGATCTATTTTTTTCCAAAACCTACTAGAGACCCTCCGCAAGTACCCACGGGAGCAGCAGTTGTAGCCTTGGAAATTTTCGCTGCGTTTTTGAGCATTTATGAGTCATTTAATAGGATTAGGCAATTTTTCTTATTTTCCGTGTGTGTTAGCCCATGAATATTTTGGTGATATGGATTCCGATCAATATTTTTTCCGAAACCTATTCGGGACCCTCCGTAAGTACCCGTAGGAGAAGCAGGTGAAGCCTCAGAAATGTTCATGGCGTTTTTGGGTATTTACGAGGCATTTAATAGGAATTAGGCGATTTTCTCATTTTCCATGTGTGTTAGCCCATGAATATTTTTGTGATATGACTTCTAGTGAATTGTTTAACGAAACCTATTGAGGACCCTCTGTAAGTACCCGGGGGAGCAGCAAGTTAAGTCTCGGGAATTTTCATGGCGTTTTTGGGCATTTACGAGGCATTTAATAGGAATTAGGTGATTTTTCTAAATTTTCGTGTGTGTTAGTCCATGAATATTTTGGTGATATCGTTTTCGGTATATTATTTTCTGAAAACTATTGGGGACCCACCGTAAGTACCCGGGGGAGCAGCAGGGGAAGCCTTTGAAATTTTCACTGTGTTTTTTTCATTTACGAGGCATTTAATAAGAATTTGGTGATTTTTCTTATTTTTCGTGTGTGTTAGCTCATTAATTTTTTGATGATATGGCTTTTGGTCAGTTTTTTTCCGAACCCTATATGAGACCCTCCGTTAGTATCCGGGGGAGCAGTAGGAGAAATCTCTGTTATTTTTACTGCGATTTTGGGCATTTACGAGGCTTTTAATAGGAATTAGGCGATTTGTCTCATTTTTCGAGTGTGTTAGCCCGTTAATATTTTTGTGATATGACTTCCGATCAATTTTTTTCCTAAATCTATTGGGGACCCTTCACAAGTACCCGGGAGAGCATTAAGTGAAGCCTCGGAAACTTTCATTGCGTTTTTGGCTATTTACGAGGTATTTAATAGGAATTAAGTGATTTTTCTAAATTTTCATGTGTGTTAGCCTATGAATATTTAAGTGATATAGCATTCGGTATAATGTTTTTCGAAACCTATTGGGGTCCCTCCGTAAGTATCCGGGGTAGCAACATGTGAATACTCGAAAATTTTCACGATATTTTTTGGCATTTACGAGGCATTTAATGGGAATTTTGTGATTTCTCTCAATTTCTGTGTGTGTTAGCCCATGAATATTTTGGTGATATGGCTTCCGATCAATTTTTTTCGAAACCTATTAGGGACCCTCCGTAAATACCCGGAGGAGAAGAAGATGAAGCCTCGGTAATTTACATGGCGTTTTTGGGCATTTACGAAGCATTTAATAGGAAATAGGTGATTTTTTCTAAATTTCCGTTTGTGTTAGCCTATGAATATTTTGGTGATATAGCTTCCGATCAATTTTTTTCCGAAACCTATTGGGGACCCTCCGTAAATACCCGATGGAGCAGCAGGTGAAGCCTCAAAAAATTTCATTGCGTTTTTGGGTATTTACGATGAATTTAATAGAAATTATGTGATTTTTTCAATTTTCGTGTATGTTAGCCTATGAACATTTTGGTGATATGGCTTCCAATCAATTATTTTTCGAAATCTATTGGGGACCCTCCGTAAATACCCGGGGGAGCAGCAGATGAAGCCTAGGAATTTTTCACGGCGTTTTTGGGCATTTACGAGGCATTTAATAGTAATTAGGCGATTTTTCTCATTTTTCGTGTGTGTTAGCCCATGAATATTTTGGTGATATGGCTTCCGGTATATATTTTTCCGAAACCAATTGGGGACCCTCCGTAAGTACCCTGGGAAGCCGCAGGTGAAGCCTTGGAAATTTTCATGGCGTTTTTGGGCATTTAATAGGAATTAGGTGATTTTTCTCATTTTTTGTGTCTGTTAGCCATTAATATTTTGGTGATATGGCTTCCGGTCTTTTTTTTTTTGAAATCTATTGGGGAACCTCCGTAAGTACCCGGGGCATCAGTAGGCAAAGTCTCGGGAATTTTCACGGCATTTTTGGATATTTACGAGGCACTTAATAGGAATTAGGCGCTTTTTCTTATTTTTCGTATGTGTTAGCCCATTAATATTTTGGTGATATGGCTTCCGGTTAATTTTTTTCCAAAACCTGTTCGGGACCCACTGTTAGTACCCGGGGGAGCAGCAGGTGAAGCCTCGGGAATTCTTACGACGTTCTTGGGCATTTACGAGGCATATAATATGAATTAGGTGATTTTTTCATTTTTCGTATGCGTTAGCTCATGAGTATTTTGATGATATGGCTTCCGGTCAACTTTTTTCTGAAACCTATTGGGGACCCTCCGTAAGTACCTGGGGGAGCAACAACTAAAGACTTGGAAATTTTCACGATGTTTGTTTGGGTACTTACGAGGCATTTAATAGGAATTAGGCGATTTTTCTCATTTTTCGCGTGTGTTATCCCATGAATATTTTTGAGATATGGTTTTTGGTCAATTTTTTTCTGAAACCAATTGGAGGCCCTCCGTAAGTACCCGGGGAAGCAGCAGGTGAAGCCTCCGGATTTTTCACGGCGTTTTGGTCATTTACGAGGCATTTAATAGGAATTAGGCGATTTTTCTAATTTTTTGTGTGCGTTAGCCATGAATATTTTTGTGATATGTCTTCTGGTCAACTTTTTTCTGAAACCTATTTGGAATACTCCGTAAGTAACCGGGGGAGCAGCTGGTGAAGCTTCGGAAATTTTACTGGCGTTTTTAGACATTAACGAAGCATTTAGCAGAAATTAGGAGATTTTTCTCATTTTTCGTGTGTGTTAGTCCATGAATTTTTAGGTGATTTCGGTCAATTTTTTTTCTAAACCTATTGAGGTCCCTCCGTATGTACCCGGGGGAGCAACAGATGAAGCCTCGTGAATTTTTACGGTGTTTTTGAGCTTTTACGAGGCATTTAATAGGAATTAAACGATTTTTCTCATTTTTTGTGTTTGTTAGCCCATGAATATTTTGGTGATATGGCTTTAGGTCAATTTTTTTTCGAAACCTATTGGAGACCCTCCGTTAATACCCGGGTGAGAAGCAGGTGATGCCTCAAGAATTTTCACGGTGTTTTTGGGCATTTACGAGGCATTTAATAGGAATTTGACGTTTTTTCTCATTTTTCGTGTGTGTTAGCCCATGAATATTTTTGTGATATGGCTTCCAATCAATTGTTTTTCGAAACCCATAGGGGACCCTCTGTAAGTACCCGGGGGAACTACAGGTGAAGTCTTAGAAATTTTCACGGCGTTTTTTGGCATTTACTTGACATCTAAAAGGAATTAGGCGATTTTTCACATTGTTCGTGTGTGTCAGCCCATTAATATTTTGGTGATATGGCTTCTGGTAATTTTTTTTCAGAAACCTATTGGGGACCCTCCGTAAGTATCCGGGGTAGAAGGATGTGAAACCTCGATAATTTTCACGGAGTTTTTGATCGTTTATGAGGCATTTAATAACAATTAGGTGATTTTTCTCATTTTTCGTGTGTGTTAGCCCAAGAATATTTTTGTTATATGGATTTCGGTTAATTTTTTTTCCCAAAACCTATTAGGGACCCTCCGTAAGTACCCGGAGAAGCTGCAGGTGAAGCCTCGAGATTTTGCATGATGTTTTTGGGCATTTACGAGGTATTTAATAGGAATTAGGCGATTTTTCTCATTTTTTGTTTTTTTTATTCTATTAATATTTTTGTTATATGACTTTCGGTCAATTTTTTTGAAACATATTGGGGACCCTCCGTAAGTACCTTGGGGAGCAGTAGGTGAAGCCCCATGAAATTTCACAATGTTTTTTGACATTTACGAGACATTTAATAGGAATTAGGCGATTTTTCTCTTTTTTCATGTGTGTTATCCCATAATTACTTTGGTGATATGTTTCCGGTCAATTTTTTTCTTAAACCTATTGGGGTCCCTCCGTAAGTACCTGGGGAGCACCAGGTGCAGCCTCGGGAATTTTTCCGTCGTTTTTGGGCATTTACGAGGTTATTAATAGTAATTGTGTGATTTTTCTTATTTTTCGTGTATGTTATAGCCCATTAATACTTTGGTGATATGGCTTCCGATCAAATATTTTTTGAAACATATTGGGGACCCTCCGTAAGTACCCTGGGGAGTAGCAGGTGAAGACTCATAAAATGTTACAGCGTTTTTGGGCATTTACGAGACATTTAATACGAATTCGTTGATTTTACTCATTTTTAATGTGTCTTAGCTCATAAATACTTTGGTGATATGTTTCTTGTCAATTTTTTTCTTACAGCTGTTAGGGTCCCTTTGTAAGTACTTGAAGAGCTGCACGTGAAGCTTCAAAAAATTTCATGATTTTTTTGTACATTTACGAGGCATTTAATAGGAATTAAGCGATTTTCCTTATTTTTCGTGTGAACGCCCATGAATATTTTGGAAATATGGCTTCCGGTGAAATTTTTTTTAAAACCTATAGGATACCCTCAATAAGTACCCGGGGGAGAAGCAGGTGAAGTGTTAGAAATTTTCACGGCGTTTTTTGCCATTTACGAGGAATTTAATAGAAATTAGACGAGTTTTCTCATTTTTCGTGTGTGTTAACCTATGGATATTTTGGTGTTTTGGATTCCGGTCAATTTCTTTTTGAAACCAATTAGGGACCTTCCGTATGTACCTGGGGGAGCATCAAGTGAAGCCTCAGAAATTTTCACGGCGTTTTGGGGTATTTTTGAGGCATTTAATAGGAATTAAGCGATTTTTCTCATTTTTCGTGTCTGTTAGCCAATGAATATTTTGGTAATATGGCTTTCGGCCAATTATTTTTCGAAACCTACTGGGGACCCTTCGTAAGTATCCGGGGGAGCAGTTGGTGGAACTTTGAGAATTTTCAGCGCGTTTTAGGGAATTTACGAGGCATTTAATAGGAATTAGTCGATTTTTCTCATTTTTCGTATTTGTTAGCCCATGAATTTTTTGGTGATATGGCTTCCGGTCAAATTTTTTTCGAAACCTATTAGGGACCCTCCGATACCCGGGGGAGCAGCAGGTGAAGCCTCATGAATATTCACGGCATTTTTGGGCGTTTACGATACATTTAATAGAAATTAGACGATTTTTCTCATTTTTCGCCTGTGTTAGCCAATGTATATATTAGTGATATGGCTTTCGGTAATTTTTTTCCGAAACCTATTTGGGATCCTCCGTGACTACCCGGGGAGCAGCAGGTTAAGATTCGGAAATTTTCATGACATTTTTGGGCATTTAATAGGAATTAGGCAATTTTTCTCATTTTTCGTGTGTGTTAGCCAATTTTTCTCATTTTTCGTGTGTGTTTTCCGGTCAATTTTTTTCTGAAACCTATTGGGGACCCTTCGAAAGTACCTGGGGGAGAACCAGGTGAAGTTTCGAGAATTTTCACTGCGTATTTGTGCACTTATGAGGCATTTATTAGGAATTATGCGAATTTTTTTCATTTTTCGTGTTTGTTAGCATATGAATATTTTTGTGATTTGGCTTCCGGTCAATTTTTTTTTTGAAATCTATTAGGGACCCTCCGTAAGTGCCCGAAGGAGCAGCAGGTAATGCCTCGGGTATTTTAACAGCGTTTTTGGGTATTGACAAGGCATTTAATAGGAATTATGTGATTTTTTATGTGTGTTAGACCATGAATATTTTGGTGATATGGTTTCCGGTCAATTTTTTTCCAAAACCTATTGGAGACCCTCTGTAAGTACCCGAGGGAGCCGCAGGTGAAGCCTCGGGAATTTTCACTGCATTTTTTTGCATTTACGAGGCATTTAGTAAGAATTATGTGATTTCTCTTATTTTTCGTGTGTGTTAGCCAATGAATATTACGGTGATATGGCTTCCAATCAATTTTTTTACGAAACATATTGGGGACCCTCCGTAAATATCTGGGGGAGCAGCAGGGGAAGCCTCGAGGAATTTTTACGGTGTTTTTTAGGCATTTACGAGGCATTTAATAGAAATTAAGAAAAAAATTTCATTTTTTTGTGTGTGTTAGTCCATTAATATTTTGATGATATGACTTTCATTTAATATTTTTCGAAACCTATTGGGGACCCTCTGTAAGTACCCGGGGGGGCGACAGGTGATACCTCGGCAATTTTAACCGTGTTTTTGGACATTTAATAGGCATTTAATAGAAATTAAGCGATTTTTCTCATTTTATGTGTGTGTTAGACCATTAATATTTTGTTGATATGGCTTCCGGTCAGTTTTTTTTGAAACTTATTGGAGACCCTCCGTAAGTATCCAGGGGAGCAACAGGTGAAGCCTCAGGAATTTTCACGGCATTTTTGGGCATTTACGAAGCATTTAATAAGAATTAGGCGATTTTCTCATTTTTCGTGTGTGTCAGCCATGAATATTTTGGTGATATGGCTTCCGGTCAATTTTTTTACGAAACCTATTAGGGGCCCTCTGTAAGTACTCGGGGAAGCAGCATGTGAATCCTCGAGAATTCTCACGGCATTTTTGGGTATTTACGAGGCATTTAATAAGAATTAGGCGATTTTTCTTATTTTTCTTGTGTGTTAGCCCATGAATATTTTTGTGATATGGCTTCCGGTCAATTTTTTTACGAAACCTATTAGGGGCCCTCTGTAAGTACTCGGGGAAGCAGCATGTGAATCCTCGAGAATTCTCACGGCATTTTTGGGTATTTACGAGGCATTTAATAAGAATTAGGCGATTTTTCTTATTTTTCTTGTGTGTTAGCCCATGAATATTTTGGTGATATAGATTCCGGTCAATTTTTTTACGAAACTTATTAGGGACACTCCGTAAATAGCCAGGGGAGCAGCAGGTGAAGCCTCGTGGAATTTTCACGGTGTTTTTGGGTATTTACGAGCCATTTAATAGGAAATAGGCAATTTTTTTTCATTTTTCGTGTGTGTTAGCCAATGAATATTTTGGAGATATCGCTTCCATTCAATTTTTTTTCGATACCTATTGGAGACCCTCTTTAAGTACCCGGGGGAGTTACAGGTGAAGCCTCAAAAATTTTCACGGCGTTTTTGGTCATTTACGAGGCATTTAATAGAAATTAGGCGATTTTTCTCATTTTTCGTGTGTGTTAGTCCATGAATATTTTGGTGATATGGCTTCCGGTAAAAAAAAATTTGAAATCTATTGGGGACCCTCCGTAAGTATCCGGGGGAGCAGCAGGTGAAGCCTCAGGAATTTTCACGACGTTTTTGGTCTTTAACGAGGCATTTATAGGAATTATGCCATGTTTCTCATTTTTCGTTTTAGCCAATGAATTTTTTTTTGATATGGCGTCCGGTCAATTTTTTTCCTAAACCTATTGGGGACCCTCCGTAAATACCCGGGGGAGCAGCAGGTGAAGCCTCGAAAATTTTCAAGGCGTTTTTGGGCACTAACGAGGCATTTAATAGGTATTAGGCAATTTTTATTATTTTTCGTGTATGTTAGCCCATTAATATTTTGGTGATATGACTTTCGATCTATTTTTTTTCCGAAATCTATTGGGGACCCACCATAAGTACCCGAGGGAGTATCAGGTGAAGCCTCGGGAATTTTCACGGCATTTTTGGGCATTTACGAGGCATTTAATAGGAATTAGGTGATTTTTCTCATGAATCATGTATATTAGCACATGAATATTTTGGTGATATGGCTTCCAGTCAAAAAAAAATTGAAACCTTTTGGGGACCCTCAGTAAGTACCCGGGGGAGCAGAAGGTGAAGTTTAGAAAATTTTCACGGCGTTTTAGGGCATTTAAGAGGCATTTAATAGGAATTAAGTGATTTTTCTCATTATTCGTGTGTGTTAGCCCATTGATATTTTGGTGATATGACTTCCGATCAATTTTTTCTAAAACCTATTGGGGACCCTCCATATGTACCCCGGGGAGCATCAGGTGAAGCCTCTGGAATTTTCACAACGTTTTTGGGCATTTACGAGGCATTTAATCGTAATTAGGTGATTTTTTTCATTTTTCGTGTGTGTTAGCCCATGAATATTTTAATGATATGACTTCCGATTAATTATTTTCCGAAATCTATTGGGAACCCTCCGTAAGTATCCGGGGGAGCAGCAAGTGAAGCCTTGAAACTTTTTACAGCGTTTTTGGGCATTTACGAAGCATGTAATAGGAATTAGGCGATTTTTCTCATTTTTCGTGTGTGTTAGCCCATGAATATTTTGGTGATATGTCTTCCGGTCAATATTTTTTCGAAACCTATTGGGGACCCTCCGTAAGTACTTGGGGGAGCAGTAGGTGAAGCCTCGAGAATTTTCACGAAGTTTTTGGGCAATTACAAGGCATTTAATCAGAATTAGGCGATATTTTTCATTTTTCGTGTGTGTTAGCCTATGAATATTTTGGTGATAGAACTTCCGGTCAATTTTTTTCGAACCCTATTGGAGACCCTCCGTAAGTACCTGCGGGAGCAGTAGGTGAAGCTTCGAAATATTTTCATGGTGTTTTTGGGCATTTTCGATGCATTTAATAGTAATAAGGTGATTTTTCTTATTTTTCGTGTGTGTTAACCCATGAATATTTTTGTGATATGGCTTCCTGTCAATTTTTTTTCCGTAACCTATTGGGGACCTTCCGTAAGTTCTCAGGGAAGTAGCAGGTGAAGCCTCGGGAATTTTCACGTTGTTTTTGGGCATTTACAAGGCATTTAATAGGAATTAGGCGATTTTTCATATTTTTCGTGTGTGTTAACCCACGAATATTTTGGTGATATGGCTTCCGGTCAATATTTTTTCGAAACCTATTTGAGACCCTCCGTAAGTACCCGGGGGAGCAACATGTGAAGTTTCAAAAATTTTCACGGCATTTTTTTGCAATTACGAGGCATGTAATAAGAATTAGGCGATTTTCTCATTTTTTGTGTGTGTTAACCCATGAATATTTTGATGATATGACTTCTGGTTAATTTTTTTCCAAAACCTATTGGGGACCCTCCGTAAGTACCCGGGGGAGATGCAGGTGAAGCCTCAGAAATTATCACGGCGTTTTTGGGCATTTACGAGGCATTTAATAGGAATTAGGCGATTCTTCTCATTTTTCGTGTGTGTTAGCCCATGAATATTTTGGTGATATGGATTCCGGTCTATTTTCTTCTGAAACCTATTGGGGACCCTCTGTAAGTACTCGGGGGAGCAGCAAGTGAAGCCTAGGAAATTTTTACGGAGTTTTTGTGCATTTACGAGGCATTTACTAGGAATTAGGCGATTTTTCTCATTTTTCGTGTGTGTTAGCCCATGAATATTTTGGTGATATGTCTTCCGGTCAATTTTTTATGAAACCTATTGGGGACCCTCCGTAAGTACCCGGGGGAGCAATAGGTGAAGCCTCGGGAATTTTCACGGCATTTTAGGGCATTTACGAGGCATTTAATAGGAATTAGGCGATTTTTCTCATTTTTCTTGTGTGTTAGCCCATGAATATTTTGGTGATATGACTTCCGGTCTATTCTTTTTACGTAACCTATTGGGGACCCTCCGTAAGTACCCGGTGGAGCAGCAAGTGAAGTCTCGAGAACTTTCACGGTGATTTTGGGCATTTACAAGGCATTTAATAGAAATTAGGCGATAGTTTCATTTTTCGTGTGTGTTTGCTCATGAATATTTTGATGATATGACTTCCGGTCAATTTTTTTTTGATACCTATTGGGGACCCTCTGTAAGTACCTGGGGGTGCAGTAGATGAAGCCTCGAGAATTTCATGGCGTTTTTAGGCATTTACGAGGCATTTAATAGGAATTAGACGATTTTTCTCATTTTTCGTGTTTTAGCCCATGAATATTTTGGTGATATGACTTCCGATCAATTGTTTTCCAAAACCTATTGGAGACCCTCTTTAAGTACCCGGGGGAGAAGCAGGTGAAGCCTCGGGAATTTTCACGGCGTTTTTTGGCATTTACGAGGCATTTAATAGGAATTAGACGATTTTTCTCATTTTTCGTATGTATTAGCCCATGATTATATTAGTGATATGGCTTTCGGTCAATTTTTTTCGAAATCTTTTGGTGACCCTCCGTAAGTATCCGGGGGAGCAGTAGGTGAAACTTCAGGATTTTTCACGCTGTTTTTTGGCATTTAAGAGGCATTTAATAGGAATTAGGCGATTTTTCTCATTTTTCGTGTGTTAGCCCATGAATATTTTGGTGATATGGCTTCCGGTCAATTTTTTTCCGAAACCTATTAGGGTCCCTCCGTAAGTATCCGTTGGAGCAGCAGGTGAAGCCTCTGGAATTTTCACGGCATTTTTTTGCCTTTTACGAGGCATTTAATAGGAATTAGGCGATTTTTCTCATTTTTCGTGTGTGTTAGCCCATGAATATTTTGGTGATATGGCTTATGGTCAATTTTTTCGAAACCTATTGGGGACCCTCTGTAAGTATCCGGGGGTGCAGCAGGTGAAGACTCGGTAATTTCACGGCGTTTTTGGGTATTTACGAGACATTTAATATGAATTAGACGATTTTTCTCATTTTTATAAAGAAATCTAAATAATTAAACTTTGTCGGCGAGTCGAGTTATCATTGTATATTCATGGGTTAAATATGAATTAGTCGAATGGGTTAAACTTTCAATTTTTATTCACTCTCATGATATCACAAAAAATGTTGTAACTTCTTTTCTTTTTTGTGTTCTTCAATAAAACTAATTATTCCTCTCTATAATTGAAAAGATGAAGTTTTTGGCCCTCCAAAAAATATATATATTAAATGTATATTTATTTTGTTAATTATAATTATATTTTTTTTATTTGTTTGATTTTATATTGGATAACAAATAATAGTGTAAAGTAAGCAAATCATGTATTAGTATTGATATTGATTAAAGTGCATTATCCACATTTTTCTTACTTTGAAATTAAAATTATTTTCTCCTTGTTGTTATTACATAAATTTAGTTTATATAGAAAAGTTATATGATTTTTTTTTTACTTTTATGATACAATAAAATTAAATAAAGTATTTTCGCCACTTTTCATCCAAAAATAGACGAAAATGTTTTCTCTATGTTAAATTCTAAAGTAGAGTACTGTTTACTCATGAAAATATGGGTAAACTTGTATTTTACCCAATCCATTTGTTACCCAATCCATTTTTATCCATATGAAATATGGACGGATTGAATTACGGGGAAACTACATAAATGGGTCATAAAACTCAAAATAATTACATGTTCATAGTAATTCAAGAAATATTTATTCTCTCAAAAAAAAAATTTAGCACATACCCCCATTCATTAAGGCTGATAATTTTCGCTCAACTGATACTAAATCAGTAAATATACACTGTATTGATATCATTAATGCTGATAATTTCGCTTAATTGATACTAAATCAATATATATATATATTGGTATCATTAAGGTTTCTTGTTCAGAAATTACCCATTAGTCAATGATATTATAAGAGTATATGTATATTGTTGTGGTATACTAATATTATAAGAGTATATGTATATTGTTGTAATCAGCCTTAATGATACCGATACAGTATATATATATTGATATAGTATCAGTTAAGCGAAATTATCAGTCTTAATGATACCAATACAGTATATATATATACTGATTTAGTATCAGTAAAGCGAAATTAGTTGAGGGTATATAGTGTAATTATTTAGTGGGATATGAATATAAGGGGTATATGTTTGTAATTATTTTATTTTTATGAGATATTTGCTTAATTTCCCCTTTAATGATTATCCATTTTATGTTAAACCGTTTTCAACCCGCCCAAATTTGATCAAATCTGCTCATTTGTCACAACTACTAAAAGTAACAAGTTTTTTGTGATACTTGAAAGGTATCCAACATTTTCTTTGGTTACATAATTTGAACAATTACTCATTTTATGATGAAGTAGACTAATAAAGTAGGATTATATGTAAAATAGTAGTATGGGGCTCTAACGCATCATATTTTGTCAGGTGACAGCTCCTCTTTTTTCCTAAAAAAGTTATTACATATTAAGGTTTGTCTTTTGTTGGAAAAATTAAGCAGGATAAAGATTTTGTTTTAATTAATACGTAATAAAAACTACCTAATTTTAAGCTCTTGAAATCTATAATGAGGATTAATCGAAGCATATTACTTTATTTATTTGTGAGTCATTTTGTTTTTTACTTTGTAAATTGAGAACCAACAAGATGAGGAACAATATATATTAAAGTGTATTTTGATATTTTGAAGGTGTGAAATCATACATATGTTATCATCAGATTCATAAATTATAATGTTTAGTTAATACCGATATGCTTGATTATTGTTGTAATCAAATATAAAATGTTAGATAAATAAAACTACAATAAAAGAAGAATTAAAAGATTTAATTATGCAAGTGTTTTTAACCTTAATGATTATCAAAAGTCTTGATTTCGCGCTTGAGTATGAAATCACTTTTTTATTAAAAATGATTTTATCCTCTAAAGTGAAATTTTCTATTACGAATTTAATTTAGTTAAATTTTAAAATAAAATATTATTTTATTTGTTGAATCATTTTATGTATATTACTTCACTAAAGTTGTATGTTGTGGAATTCCATCAAATTTAAACACAAAAGGTATGTTATTAAAGTTGTTTTCATTTGTCATGGTCAATTAATTTTGAGAAAATGGTCAAATGCCCCCCCTGATCTATTACCATATTTTCAACTATACACTTAAACTTTACGGGGGTCCTATCACCCCCCTGAACTGTTTAAAATTGAAATTATTATACCCTTTAAAAGTCACAACCACATTTATGTTGATGGGTGAAACTCACGCGTTTGACACGTGGAAATTCCATTAAAAAGCATTTCTTCAATTTTTTTCATTATTCTTTGCTCTTTTCTTCTATTTTTTAACCATCTCTACAAATTCAAAAATATTTTCACCATTTTCACTATTACCATAATCACCAAAGGTCTACCAATCACCACAATTTCTCATCCATTAGTCGATTTAGTGTATATCATTTCTATCAATGTTGACTTGCTACAACAGAAATCTCAAGAAAAAAGAGAAGCCGACGAAGTGTTTCACATCATCGTCATCGTTGGCAGCGACCGGAGAAAAGTTGAATCTGGCAGCCGACCATGTGAACAGATCGAGTTAGGACTCTTGATGGTACAAACCAACACTCCATTGTTGTTTTCAATTGTGATAGCCAAAAACATTTTCATTCTCAAAATCAAATCTGGGTTTCACCAAAAATTTAAAATTCTTTGTGGGTTTGGATTAAATTACAAAATTGGAGCTCCGAAGAACCAAAATAAGAATTTGCCAATCGAATTGACCTGTGGGTTGGCACGAAAAAGGATGATCAACAACTCTAATAATATCGATAAAGTGTTGATTTCAAAATTTCCTAAATCCATACACAAATTAGAATCAAGAGGAACACTGAAATTCTATGGTAAATTCGTGGACATAGTAATGGCAGCAGCGACTTAAGAATGGTAGGAGATGGAAAGATCTGGCCATGAAGAAGAAGAAGAAAGTTTCTATGAAGAAGAAAGAAAAGAAATAAAGAAAAAAAATAAAAGATATATACAAACTAAAAATAAAATAAAATTTTAATATTTATTTTCGCTGCTCACTCTCTCAGGGAGAGTGAAATACACTCACTTCGCCACATAAGCATTTAGGGAGATGATAATTTCAGTTTTAAACAGTTCAGGGGGGTGATAGGACCCCCGTGAAGTTTAAGTGTGTAGTTGGGAATCCGATAATAGATTGAGGAGGCATTTGACCATTTTCTCATTAATTTTCGCTCCCTCTGTCCCATATTAGTTGGTCACTATACTAAATAAGTTATCTCATATTAGTTGATCACCTCAGTAAATTAAAAAAGCTTTAATTGATTTTTTCCCATATTATCCTTGGAATTAATTCTTTTTAAAAGTGTTCATATTTGTTTGTAAAGTTTCAAAGAAGTTCTTACGGGGTGAATTGATAAAATTATCCTCTTATTTATGATTTTTTAATATGTGTGCAAAAAGAAAAGTGATCAACTAATATGGGACGGAGAGAATAGTCTTTATATTCATAGCCAATTATCATTAAGTCCTAAATTCCATTGGTAAAAAAAAAATGGCGTAGAAGTTAAGGAATATCATCATTGGGAGATGAGATACATGCACCTACTAACAAAGTTTGAAGTAGTTGTTCTTTTATTCGTAATCAGAAATTTTAAGTTCGGATTCAAAATATAAAGTCATCTTTGTGAGGAGTGTCTCTACTCTCTAATGTGAGACTGAGTTGAATTGAAATTGAAAATTAGTTGAACTTGAATATAAGTATAGTATATTGGGTGAATTTTTTTGAAAAAAATACATCCGCCAACAAAGACTGTGATGGAATAATAAGTATTATTCACTTATCCTTAACTTAAAATTTTAGGATCAAGCCTGAAATATGAAATCATATTTGTTAAAAAATGCATTCGCTCTCCCACATATAAGGCTTTTTAATAAGAATTTAGATTTAATTAAAATTTAATATAAATACCGAATTCCGAAAAAAATAATAAGAAAAGAGATACATGCGCGTCTTAATATTATATGAATTGAATTCAAAGAGTTAAAAGAATATATAAAGTAAAATAAGATGCTGTCAAATAATATAAGGACAAAATTTATTGTCTTGGTGGTGGGGTTTTTTTCCTTCTTTTTTTTTTGTAACAGTAAGTCCAAAATGTTGTTGTTATTATCATTATAATTTTTATTATAAAAAACATGGTAAAATTATTGCCCATTTGATGACAAGGACTTAAGCTTTGTCACCTTCAAGTTACCCACAATATTATTTATTTGAAAAAATTAATACAACATGCATCCAGCTGTTAATATTCATAAAACAACAAATAATAGTATGTACGTGAGATCCACAGGTCTAGGTCCTCACCCCCTAACAAATCTTTAACAATCTATTTTTTTCATTCGAGATTCAGTATCCATCTTATAATCTCGATTAATATAAATTTATATTATAAAACTTGAAATTAAATTTCCAATTAAGGGCGAAGATCATATCACTCCATAAATCATGTGGTGATTATCTTAACATATCACCCCACCACATGACCACGACATGAATCATATGGTGTTATCTTTAACGATCCTGACCTCAACAGAAAGTTCTTATTCCTATATCAATTCTTTTTATTCAATTTATGTGATAATATTCAAATAGAATTTGAAATTTAAATTTTTTTAGTTTAACTTATGTATTGTCACTTCACCGGTAATAATTAATAAAATCAAATAATAAAGTATTGTCATATTTAAAAAGTTGGAGTAATTTGTAAGTGGAAAAAACATCATATCAATTAGATAAAAGTTATAATTATATGAAAATGAAGTGTGTATAGATAGACATATTTTAAAACGGACTTCATATAACTTTTAACTCTATATATGTATGGACATATGATATCTATGAGGGTTTATGTTTTTGGAAGAACATATTTAAATTTCAATAAAGAAAATAAAATTATTTAAGTAGTTTTTTTTTATTTGTCTAAATTTTAATAGGGAAAATAGTAAATGCATGCGATAAAATTATCTAAATATGCACAAATTAGCTTAAACACCAATATATAAAAAAATATTAAAACAAAAGAACTACTATATTTGTTTTGAGATTGACATTATATACCAATTTAGTAACCTCATAGCAAAAATAAAAAATAAAAAAAATATTTAAAAATTAATACGCATTTCTCCTTAATGAACTATATGTGATATATATCTAAATTAATCTATATGCAAGCTATGTGTATAAGTTTATATGAACTCATATAACTCTAATATGAATCCTTTATTTACCAAATTTTAAACTCTTTTTTAAGTTAAACGTTTATTAAAAATATATTTTTTTAATTTTAAAATAAAAATAAAATTTATGTATACATCCTATTTTTTAAAAATTTTATTTATAAAATTATACTAAATATTTTATTATTATTATAATTTTAAATACAATAAATCTTAATAAAATTTTAATTTTAAATTTAAATATATAAAATTTAAATTCTGAATTCGTGGAATGAGGGGATAAAATGTCATTGTCAATCATTTCTAGTATATATCCCAAAATCCAAAAGAAGATGCATGAGCTGACAAAGGAGTATATCAAATCAGCTACAATGATTACATAATTGACAATTACATCCATCTTCATTCTTCTATCTCCATCTCTCTTTTCTTGGGTGGACACATACTCTTTAGGCATTGGCCTTTTATGGTCCACTATAAGGTACACACAAAATTGTGATAAGTGTTCATTATATGAACTTATTCTTATAATCGTATTAATTTTGTAAATGAATAACTTATCTCTTATTCAGCTACTATACATAGTAGTATTATTTATGCAAATTTTATATGTTTGTATAACTTATCTTCAAATCAGCTACCGAATGACTCCTTAATATATGTTTAGTATAAAGTATAATGTTTTCATTGTCTTAGAAAATACTTTTTCAAAAAAATAAGTGAGGTTCTTATGTTCGATACATAAACAAAAAATCTTATTCTAAAACATTTATTTATACCTAGACAAATACTATGAGAGGTGGGAAGGAGGTAGAGGTGTATGGGGGTACGAGGTTTGGAGTAAAGATGAGGTGTGATGGAAGGTAGGGAGGACAGAATTAATATGGAATGTCATTTGTAAAACTGTTTTTCATAGAAAATGTTGAAATTTTTCACTAGTCAAACATGAAAAAGTTAAAAATTATTTTTCTCCATACCGAACACCTCCTTAATTATGATTAATTAATCTAATTTCACTTTAACTTATAAAATTATGATAATTTATTGATATTTTGATATAAGCTTCATATATCGTTGATTATCGTTATCAATCGACACCACTATTATTAGTTGTTATTATCATTCACCATATTTATCAATTATCCTCATCAATCACCATAATTATCAAGTGTTATTATCAACCATCACCATCCATGACTATTAACGATCACATCATTATTATTAGTCAAAAAAAATTATTTCTTAAATTTCGTGTCAAATCTAGAAATCAACTTATTTTAACTTTCTTACGGGATAAAGGGAAACCCAATTGATGGCTGTCACCTTTAAGCTGCACTACAAGGAACTTAAATTCCATAGTGGGATACAAAAAAGAAGCTTTTTAGAAAGATAAACAAGAAAAAGGTAAGAAAACAAATTCTTTTTAGAAAAAAAAAAATTAAAAACAAAAAAAAATCAACATCCATCACAGTAATAAATCCACTCACAGTAGAATAAGTTGAAATTTTGGAGACAACTTTTTTTGTGGATGATATAAAAGAGAAGTGGAAGATGTAGACATTGATTATTTAGCCTTTTGCATAAAAATCCATTATATGTCATATCAATAGTCATGGTTGTTGTATAGACTACCTTATTTGGTTTTATAACTAGGATTGTTTAGATCTTTTGAAAAGTAGTTAAACACCAAAACTTGTAAAAGACTCATTCCATAAATGCAAGAAAAAAAGAACTACAATTATTGGAATAATGTTTGTTTAGTATTTTTCTATCCAAGATATCGAATAACTCTATTCATCATAGTCAAACTTGAATATATGAGAAAAAATCAGATAAGTGATGCTTATTCAAGTGGTTGAGCACCTCCATCAACAATCGATGATTTGAAGATAGAATCACGCTGGAGTTAAAGTGAGAACATTGTTGATTCTCCTGGGGTGATGTGAGGAAAATATAGGAGAAGAGATCACCTAAATTTTTTGTCTATACTGAAATTTGAACCTGAAATGTGATGATTCCCAATTTCCTTCATTGATCACTAGGTTGCATTTTTTGATGCAATTATTGGAACAAATAATCTCAACATAAAACTTAGCGCATAAGATAATATAGTGTTTAGTTGTCTGCATAAGAAAAGAAAAAATCACCATATAAGAAATGCAACATTTGATTGAAAGTTTTAAATAATACTCCTGTAAGTTATGTGAAATTTGATGCGAGATAGAACGTGAAATAAGAACCCTTATTCTAGCGATGCGAGGACTAAACTCTGTAAAGACAAAAATGCCCTTTAACGTAAGTAATTCATATATAACAATCTATTTATAATAATAGTAGTTCCTATCGTATTAGTGTAAACATCAAGTGCGAATAAATCATAATTGCAATTACATGAACTCCAACTAACAATATCTTGATGGTGAGAGTAGGAAAGAAGATCAATATTATGGCTCATAGCTAGAAAAATGCAAAGAAAATGAACAAACATCTTTATATATATATTCCTCAAACACATACAAAGTAAGTTGACAACAACATCATATTCTGAAAATTACAATTCCAGAAGTTACAAATTCTCAGGCACCAAGAGAGCTAACTTCACCTAAGAAAACACGTTAAATCGGGCTTTAGAATCGAGATGATCAAGCCAGTGACAACCTTGCAGACGATGACTTGAAGGTTTGAACGCTTGTATCACCACAAGTAAGAGTGAAGTAATTGTACATCATATAACTACACACCATTCTATTCACTACAAAGAAACGAAGAAGAGAAAAAAACGCGAGTGACATATGTCAAGTTTTTGTTATGTATAGCTGAAGTTAACTTAATCTATGAACAGTTAGGATGGATGAAGTTCGTTATCTCCTCCATGAGGCAAGGAAAATGATCGTTGTTTGGCAAGAAATAGAAACCGATTGTTGCCTGTTTTAGATACAAGAGATTTACCTCATGCCCCGAATTCTTCAAACCATCAACGTATGCCAATTGCCAATCCTGACTAAGATCCAAACCAGCCACCACGACTAGACTCTTTGGAAACTTTAGTCCTTTGAGGCTTCTACTCCTCGAGCCAAATATGTTACATGCCGGATGATCTCTATCTTCCCCTTCGGGTAGATATGCCCTCCAGTACCAATCCCTGTCTTGTACGGTAACAAAGTATTTCCCGTCCAATCTCTTCTCAGATTCTGTCCTGTTTTGCCCACCGAACATTGGATGAAGATGTATATTACCTAATACTTCGACACCTGCTACCGCAGCCCTTACCGCAACATGGTGAGCAATATTACCACCCGAACTATCACCAGCCATATAGACGTGGACTTTCGAGTCCTTCCCACTTTGAAGCCATGTCCTTGACTTTACCCATTTTAGAGCAGCCCATCCGTCATCGTATGCACACGGATATCGATGTTCTGGCGATCGTCTATAGTTCACAGAAACAACAACAGCCTTGCAAATCTTAACAAGGCGGCGGCAAAATGTATCATAAATAGCACTATTGACTGAGGAATGAGTAAAACTTCCGCCGTGGAAATAAATTAAAACAGGAACAATTTCCGTGGTGCTCAAAGGTTTCTCAAGCTCTATTTTACCCCAATCAGCCTCATTTTCAGGAGCAGATCGATATATTCGATTAAGAAGACTCGTCACATGATCAAATACATCAAAAGAATAAACACCATCGACCGGAATCGAGTTTGTAGTGACCTTCCGGTCTATGAACTCAGCTAATTCACGATCAAACGTGCCATCACGACGACGAAGCATGTTGTAAGAAAGCTTGAAATTGGATATAAGGATCCATGTATTAAGTGGAACCACCCTCTGCCAAAAGAGATATAATGCATAGTTATTACAAAAGATCTACTGATAGACTGAACTATAATAGACAATCTCCTCATGACACTAAAAGCAGATTTGATAATAGCCAAATTCTTATGATTAATCCAAAAATAGTTCTTGCCCTTGAAGGAAATGTCTCTAGATATTTTGCACAGCCAAAAGAAGAAAGTAGTAAATGGAAAAGAAAGAAACAACCAAAAACAGCAATAGGAAGCAAAAGTTGACTTCACAAAGGAGGTTAAATCAGTATAAACATGGCAAAGAAACACATGTATGACCAAACACACACATTCAAAGAGCTCATATCATAAAGTTAGTACCCTCCGTTCATTTTTACTTGTCATGTTTGGCTTCTCGAGAGCCAAACTGCATGGACTTTGACCAACATTTTAAGACGTTTCTCAAAAAACTTATCTCACACATAGAGTAATCTCTATAACAAATTATGAATCAGATTTTGGGTTCACCAAAAACTCAGTTTTTCTTACATACCTAAAGTCAAACCCCTATATCAGATTATGAGACTGAGCTAAGACTCAAACAAATCATATACATATATAAGTAGACCTCAAATCTTAAAATCAATAGTAAAGATTCAGCCTTTGTCCAAAATCAAATTTTGGGTTCTCAAAGAAAAAAGATCTCAAACAGAAAGTCAAACTCTCTAAATCATAGTATTGATTTCTCAAGAAACTGATGTTTTTCAATAAACACCTAAAAAGTCAAACCCCTATATTAGATTATGGCAAATCATATGCATAAGCAGAGGTCAAATCCAGAAACTAATGGTAAAAGATTCAATCTTTACTCTAAAAAAAACTCAAATCTTTCTAAGACACCTAAAGTCAAACCCCCACAATAGATTACCAAATTAAACCATGGATTAACAAGCAAAATGATCCCTTAATTAGCAAAAAACTAACAAAGTTCACTACAGAGATTAAGGTGAACACAAATTGATAAAAAGTGGTACCTTTAGATTCATTAGCATTAATTTCATTACTGAGAGCCATGACTATTGCCCAAAAGGAAGAGAACTATCAAATCTTGAAAAAGCAAAATGATCCCTTTTTCCTTGGTGGTAGGGAAGGGGATAGATAATCAGGTGGGGATTGAACACATACATAAAAGTTCATATAGCCAACCAACTAAGCTACTAAAATTCCCCGCAAAATGATCCCTTGATTAGCCAAAAAAACTAACAAATTAATACCACTAACAAAGCTCACTATAGATTAAGGAGAACACATATAGACAAAAAGGGGTACTTTAAATTCATTAATCATTAATTTCATTACTCCCAAGCAAAACAAGAAGGGGCAAAAAAAAAAATCAAATCTTGAAAAAAGATCAGTCTTTTATCAGTCATAATTTACTGATAAACTTAACTACTAACACAAATAGAAAAAAGGGGTTACCTTAGATTCATTAGCATTAATTTCATTACTCCCAGCCATAACTATTCCTCAAGCAAAACAAGAAGGGGCCAAAAAAAAAATCAAATCTTGAAAAAGATGATTTTTTTATCTGTCATAATTTGTTAAAAACTGACCAAGAGGAGTCAGTTTGACTGTTGATTAGACAAAAGGGTATATGTAAATACTATATATATACTGATTTATTGATTCCTAGTTTTTGGGTTTCAATCAGAAAAGAAGACAAAGACAGTTTCTGAAACAAGAACAGAGAAAAAAAATAAGACAAAAGGGGGTATGTAGAGAAGAAGAAGATGATGAAGAGGAAAAAATATAGAAAGAAAGTAAAGTTTAAAGCTAAAATAGAGATAGAGATGGATGAAAAGAGAAGAAAAAGACAAAAGGAACAAGATGAAGAAAGAGAGAAAAGGAGTCAAGCACAAAGGGACAAAAATGGTGGGAGAAAAAAATGATAGAGACGACAAAAGCAGGCGGCCGAAATAAACTGTTCAATGGGACCCAACTTCTTTTTTTCTCGAGATCAACTTGTTCTCATCTCGATTAATTTTACGAATATTTATTATACTTCTATCAGCAACACATATCATGTACCAACTATTTATAACAACATTAGAATAGATACGAAGAAATCACCTAATAACATTATTTTTTATGAGAACTTTCTTTTATTTATTTGTGAATATTTTACTAGAAAATACCAGAAATAATTTTAACTTTTTTATTTATTTTACCAATATGATCATACTTCTCTATAACTGATACGATTTATAACAAAATTTTATAATAATTAAAATTAATATAGACTTTACTTTGGGGATCTTAATATTCTTATCTTTCTTTCATCATTCCAACTGTAATTATTAATAGTAGCTATTATTAGTATATTATAAGTATATATGATTAGTAAAATGAGTTTTTATCTAATATTAGTACTTCTGTATTTAATAAAAAAAACTATTATAAACATATCATTTAAGCGTAAGTTATTAAATCCAACAAATTCGTATTTTTCGTGTCGAGTAAATAAGAGTATGAATTTGAATTAATAAAGTTTCAAAGTAGATATCAAGAATAATTCTTTTTAAAAAAACAACACATATCATGAGAAGAAGGGGTAAGATTGAGATACATGTACGTTGACAATTTAGTACACTAAGCATCTTGTATTTACGCAGAGTCTGAAGAAAAAAAAAGATTACACTTTAAGAAAAGAGATGCAGATAACTTATTCAAATATAAATATTAATAATTATTTTAACGATTTAAATTTATAACTTATAAATCACATAAAAATAATTTTATCGTTATTTTAAAGTTCGACTTTCACAATCAAGTAGACTAGTGGAGCTCATATGTAGCCAAACAATAATGAATCGTGTATGTATATATGATGTAAGTTGATTGATTATCGTATATGTGCACTAAAATGGTTCAAAATAGAAGAAATCAGATGATGATGATTAAGTAGGACCATTAATGAAGTGGATGCAAATTTCGAAATTATAAATATATGGTCCAAATCATAATAGAGAAAAAGAAAATATTTGATAGTTATTTTTTTATATTTTTTTTACATAAATTTTGATAATTAGAGTAATTTGAGTAATGTATAATGATGACAGATAATATGTATATTTAATAGAATAGTTAAATTTTGAATGTTTTTTATTTCGTGTATTTTTTTTAGTGAGAAGTTGTTGTATGTTGCTTTTTGTTTTTTTTATTTATGTGATATATTTTCATATTTATTTTATTCAAGGAAATAATTTAATGGATGCAAATCTTAAATGTTATTATCTAAATTATGGAAGAGATTAAAAAAAGTGATAATAGTTTTTTTATTTGCGTAAATTTTGATGAATAGAGCTATTTATGATCTGTGCTGACGTGAAATAACAAATACCTCATGAAATAATTTAGATATGTTCAAATGAATTTATATACCTTTTATTTCTCTAATTTTTTTCAAGTTAGAGAGAGGTTATTTCTTATTATTTCTATTGTCTCAATTTTTGTGATACATTTTAAAAATAAAAAATATATTTATATTAGAAAATTATTTTAATCTTAAATTCTCATTTTATTCTTAATAAAATAAATAAATAATAAGAATATCTATAACTTATTTTAAACCACGATTTTTAAAAATCTTTATATCTACTTAAATTATGTGCCATAAAAAGGAAAAGGGTGTATCATTAATATTTAATAACCTTTCTAATTTTGAGTAATTAGATTTTAGTCTTCAATAAGCATTAAAACTAAATAATACTATTAATATACTCCCAACAATAATCAAACACATGTATTTCTATTTTCCACACCACATATTTACACAATAAGTACAAGTGCTATCTCTTTCCTTTTCTTCTCTCCATCTGTTTTATTTTTGTCCTTATTATATAGATTATTATTTTCCAAATTTTTGTCTTTTTCCATGCACCTTCTTGGGATATACATTGGATTTCTTGTGGCTTTATACTACTATATTATATATATAATATAATAAGGTGTGAAATGATGATTTCATATGACACATTATAATTAATTTAAATACATTATAATATCCTTTTTAATTAATTAAGAATTTCAAAAGTTAAAAGAAAACTTTGTGAGTACTACTAACCAGTGTCTTCTTAAATCTCTTAAACATAGTTCGTTGTATGAAATATTTCGTGTTCAGAGATAAAATTTAAAAATAGGTCACATATTTTAAAAAGATGTAAGGTATAGGCCAATAATTATGATCCACCATATCAATTTTATAAAGTTATATTCTTCCAATATTTTCTTTTCACACTATGAAAGAAAATTAAAAACAAAAAGATGAAAAGTGCAAGCAACCATATATTCTCTAACGTTATGCTTCCATTTTCTTTTCCTTTCATACTAAGAAACAAACAAACAAATAAAAGATAAGTAGATTCGTTTGGCAATATATATATATATATATTGTATTATTAAGATTAGATTAAATTTATTGTAATTTTGATTATCACACTATTTTATCATTGACATTGTTCCTTTTATAAATGTTTTATACTATTTTTCTTTATTAGTTGTCTTTCTTCACTATTATATTTTCTTATTCATAATTGTTCTGACTTGCTGCACTTAAATCAAGGGTATTTTGAAACGATCTCTCTATTTTCATGAGCTAAGGATAAAATATGCATACAAAAATTATCCTTTTCAGACTCATTTATAATACTCCCTCTGTCCAACAATAGTTGTCCACTATACTATTTTGGGATGTCCAACAATACTTGTCCATTTTATGAAATCAATAGATAACTTTACACTTAGTTCCTAATTTAACCTTATCATTAATTATAGTCATCCCCCTACTATATTTTTCAATACATTGTATTTAGTATATTGAAATGGTAATATAGTAAAATCACCCTTCTATTTATTGTTTCTTAAGAGATGTGTCAAGTCAATAGTGGACAAGTATTGTTAGACAGAGGGAGTATTACATTGAGTATATTATTATTGTTATAATTATTTTTAAAAAATTATTTTGACTCACTAGATATGAAAAATTTATTGTTTGTGGGAGAGAAAAAAAGTACTAAACAAATAGCTTTGGCGTTTTGATTGAATGTATCTAACCTTCCAAGGAAAAAGAAAAAGTAAAAAAAGTTGCTTGTTCTTGTGGACAAAGCTATGTACAATGAATATGAACAATAAAGAATCCTCTATGTATCTCACATATTCCCCCTCTCTTTATAGTCTTGTCTTTTCTCTACACATATTTTAAACAATATTTCATACTTTTTTAAGTTTTTATTCGATACTTACGTTGGAGTTCAATTGATTTAGATATGTTATGCATATAGCCTATTCGAGGAAAGCATTTTCTATCATTTTCTTTTTATATTAGGGCTCGAAATCGAGACTCTGATTAAGAGAGGAATAGCGCTATCTGTTGCACCACATTTTTATGATAAAAATATTTCTATTACCACTAGATAATCAAATATTTATGTTATCGCTTCATAATGTATTGCATTGTGTTGTATTATATCGTACTGTATTGTTTTAATGAATACAATGTTTGGATAGATTGTATCATTCTTCGTTGTTACATAATGTCGCACATCCATAATTTGAATGATAGACCTATAAGAAAAGTAGGGCATAAGGTAGAGCTACTATGAAAAGGAAGGATAACAGATAAAGTATGATTATTAAATAATAAATAAAGACAAAATGAGAAGAAAATATTAAGGTAACGACGCGATCACATTAAATCGGTCGTTATATAAAATTGGTCTTTTCGTCGCTATCTAACAATGGATTTAAACCACATGTTACAATAGAATTTAAGTAACAATCAAAACAAACATTGTATTTAAACTAACAATATAATACGATACAATACAATACAATATAACGGGTAACCACCATCTTAACCAGGTGCTTCACCTTTGGGACAGCATAGAGTCGGGTCAATAAAAAATTATGAACTTTAACATTGAGAACTCAAAAAAAATAAAATCTATATTCTTGTTTTGTGACCCTGAAATGCCAAAAAATGCAAAATTCATCAGCAATCTACTAAAATTGACATAATTTTTCACTTAGACACCTCAAGTAAGCTTGTATATTTTGAACACTTTCACAACTTAAAAATGTGTTATTAAACACTATTTAGACAATCAGCTAAAATTATAAAGTGTGTTTATTACATTTGCGGATAACGTGACATGATGTCTAATTAAAAGATGACATGTAACATTTGGATTTGAAATAATAATTAAAAAATAAAATAAAACCTATTTTTCAAGTGAAAAAAGTTAAATTTTAAAAAATATTTTGAGAAAAATTAATTTTTTCTTTTGATGAACTCCTTTTTTTTTTCCTTTTTTGTAAAATCTTGCGCAAAAATTTGAGTTTCACAGGAATTTTTTCTCTTTGGCTAATTTTTTTTCATGAACTTAATGCAGTTTTAGAACATTAATAATGCAATTTTCCTGCTTAATGTTTTCCTACATCTTTTAACTCAATAATTGGAGAACTATTTTATTTGGATGCATTTGATATGAAAATTTTTTCCTCGTAAAGGAAAATGTTCTATTTTGGGAGACCATTTATCATATTATTTTTAATGGAAAAGGGCCTAAAATATCCTTGAAGTAGTAGAATTGGTACAAAAAGTCAACCTTTATGGCTGTATTAGCAAATATAATTAAAATTCTGATTTAATACGTGACACTTTATGATTCGTTGAAAATTTAATTAACCTAAATCTAAACAAATCAAATCCCAACCCAAACCCATTAAGCCCCACCCTCTCCAATTAAAAACAACATCATCTAAATGGCAAAACCCATAAACCCTAATCATTTTCTCGGTTGACATAGCTAAATTCAGCTTTAACTAATTACCAATTTTTTTGGAGAAGACTTTTCATTAAAAAACTTGATCCTTGATCTTGCTGGCTTGTTAGATATTTGAGATGGGAAAATTGTTTTCTTTGCAAACCAAACAAGTTTGGAATTTGCCCCAGATGTTTTAATTTTTCCAATCTTTCCATCATTGTGTATTTTGTTTTCCTCGTAAATCTCTTTCTTGATATCCAATTCGCGATTTCATACTCATTATTGTATGTCTGGATCAACACTCAACTTCGTGACTATGCAGGAATTCATGATAACCCCGAACTGAAAATTTCTTTGTGAGGTAGAAAATGACCCTTAGATTCTTTATAAATTTATATCCATAATTGAGAAAATTCCGACATCGGATCACTGCTTCTTCGAATTATAGAGTGCCACGTATTAAATCAGAATTTTAATTATATTTGCTTATGGGTACAAAAGGGTATTATAGAGCCATAAATGTTGATGTCAAGGGTATTATGGAGCCAATAGGTCAACAGAGGGCATTTTTATACCAATTCTAATACTTCAAGAGTATTTTAGGCCATTTTTCGTATTTTTAATTGTTTTGATAATCACTGTATGAGTCTTCTACCCTTTCATCTATCTTAGAGTATAAAGTAAAGTGTCCGGACGCGCTAGATCGAGAGGTCGTCAAAGCTTGACATCAGGCTATTATGGATTCTTTCCTATTTTTTTAGAATATCCTATATATATAATTTTTCTAATAAGTTTTTCATTCTAGTTTCAAGTATATTTTGTACTCATACTTATAATACCTTCTAAAATAAGCTTTATAATAGATCAACTCACACATAAACATAATTCGTAAATAATTGACATGGTATTTTTTTTCCTCATATGATACTTGGATCAAGATCAATTACTTTCTTAACATTACCTATTTAAATCATATTATCATAACCTTTATATGTAAACTAAAGTAACATACACTAGTCCATCTCTTCATAATATTGTTAAAAGTCATAAGAACATCAATAAAATGATTTAATGTCTTTCTAGGTCTCACACATCAATGAAGCAAACCTCATTTACTTTCCTCTCAATTTGTGATTATAAAGCATATGTAGTATAATATGAAATGCACGCTACAATATACTTGGATGACATCAAAGCATGCATCGTTTTCTTTTTTCTATATCGTATATATCTCAAAATCAAAGAAAATTCTTTATTTGACCTAAGTAATCCTTTTGATATGTGGAAAAATTCTAATCAAGTGGTGAAATGTATTTAAGAATTACTTACGTCATAAGATTAAATTGTTTTTCATAGTCTTATTGAATCTAAGGAAATTCTTTATCTGACTTAAGTAATTCCCTTGACGTGTGGAAAAAATTCTAATCAAGTGGCAAAAGGTATTCAAGAAATACGTATGTCACAAGATTTAAATCATTTTTTATAGTGTTATTGAATTTAATAATCGAAGTTTGTTAAATATTTGACGGAAATCAAAATGATATTTTTGTCATTTTGCAAACAAAGTTGAATATCCATAAACGCGAATCGAACTTTAACTCTTTTTAAGGCTCAGTTTATAAACGGAAAAATTAGCCTCTCTTCTGAATTTTAGGTCTGCTCCTTTCTCTTTCTTCAACGATCTATTTTCTCCGGCTATCTCTGAATTCAAGTTTGTAAATTTCTTATTTTTCTCTCATTTTACTTCAAGTTTTGGCGAGAAAAAAGCCCTAATTTGTTTTGTCAATGGAATTTATTAGTATATATTACTATAAGTTTGTAAGTGAATTAGACAAATTAAGAAATAAAAAGTAACTCCAAATTTAATTGTGTACGCTTTTTAATTATAATTACATCAATAATAAAATTTCAAAAATATGTGCATAATAATTAGTAAGAGATTAGCAACAAACTATGAAGAAAATTTTAATTAATACTCCCTCAGTTCCTTTTCGACAACTATTTTGGAACAAGTATTTATAGTATACATTAGGGGTGTGCAAAAATCGAACCGACCGATAAATTGAACCAAAAAAAGTATTATTAATTTATTGCTATTGGGTTAACGATTTTTTAGTGATTTTATATAAAAAAATTATCAGGTTATTGATTCGATATTGATTTTTAATATTGAATTATTTGGTAAATCGATAACCCATTAAGACAGTACTAATTTACTGATTTTACCTATACATAAATATTAAATATTAATCTCAATACCTTACTAGTTATTGTCTTTCCTCTTTAAAATTCAATTCACATTCAACAGTGACTTTGAATTTACTATTTCATATTATACAAAACGTTAAAACCTAAAGTAAAAACTCTATTCCTCTTAATTTCTCTCTTACACTGTATTGTAGTTCTTTTCATGTTAGTTATTATTGTTTTTATTTTATGAGCATTTGTAAAGTTACATTATTGTCTTGTCACGTCAAATTTGTTAGAGAAGTCATATAGTTGTTTTATAAGCACTTTCTTATTAGTTAAACAAAAAATCGAACCGTTAAGGACCAAAATGGATAAACCAAAAAACATTAAAAAAATATCTTATTGGTTTGATTATTGATTTAACATATTTAAAAATCGAAAATCGATAAATCGAACTGATAATACATAAAATCGAACCGAACGGACTTGGTATTTTGTTTCATTAGATCTGGTTCTCTTTTATGTAGGTATGTATCTCCTTCATCTTTTTTGTCTGCTCAGTGCTTTTGGTTCTTCGTGCCTCTTACTGGAATTTGGTTCTTCTTTTGTGCATCTTCGGTATGTATTCATAACTGAATTTGGGTGTTTTTTGAGGCTTAAAGTCACTGCTTCAGTGGAATTAGGGTTAGGGTTGAGCCGCCCTTGTAAATCATACTCTATTTTTCTGAAATTTTTGGCACATGAGAATTTGATTGTCTGCCATGGAAACTGAACTAATAGTTGTTGTTATTCAGACTGAAAGTGCTGTAATCAATTCTTAAATTAATCTGTACGAGTTTGTGTTTAGGAGTTTGCTGGAATTTGTTTCTTTCGTTATGTTTTCGTAACTGAATTTGGGGGTTTTTGCTTCTTTGGAAGCCCTTAGCCACCGACCAAAAAAAAAATTTAGGAAAAATATGAAGTCTGAGGAAAATGTAGTAATATTTGCCATTTGTGCTTTGGTGCTCAATTCCTGTGTTGAAGTCACAAATTTTGAGTTGTATAATTAAAAGTTTCAGATGATCAGGATGGATTTAAGTTTCTAACTGTTGCAAATTTGATAGTTTTTTTTTTTTTGGGTGAATGGACGTATTTATATTACCTAGGGAAATATTTTCAATCAAAACTCACACTAGGAGGTTATGGTGGATACGGATTAGGATAGAAGGTTAGTACATAGTTGCGTGTTGTCTTGCTTTTTCTTCCGTACGAGTTAGTCGTTGTATTGCTCTTGTAGTTTCTGGTCCTTCGATGTCTGTTAATATATGTTGTTTCTCGTACTTCTATTATCGTATTATTTTGTTGTAGTTACTGCTCCTTTTTTCAGACTGCTTTGTCATACTTTCTTTAGTATTTCGCCATGACTTTTTCACTTTCGTCATTTCTTTTTTGAACTGCTTTTCCCTAAGCCGAGGGTCTATCAAAAACAACCTTTCTACCTCCCAAGGTAGGGTTACTGTGTACACTCTTCCCTCCTCAGGCTCCACTCGTGGGAATTCACTGTGTATCTTGTTGTTGTTGTCGGGGTTTTCAAGTGTTTCATTTTTTTTTCTTGCAGGGCGTTCCACTCTTTTGTGTAAACAGAATGCCTCGGTATGTTTAATCCAATGAATTTGATTATATTTTGTAAAATTTCTTCCATTTCCACCAAACCCATTTTCCCTATTTGATTATCACCCTCTTTCTCCTCCTCAGGTATTACTGTGATTACTGTGATACTTACTTGACGCATGATTCTGTAAGTTACCTCAAATCTCTGATTTCAACCTAGGAATTTTGTATACGTTGTTGGATATTGGATTGGGTACTTGGTCTAGAAGCTTGAATACAAGTTTGGCCGAACCCAATAGCTTTTGTTTAAACAATGTATTTGTGTTTAAAATCATTAAATAGTCGTTTATAAATTGCAGAATAAAATTGAAATTCTAGCTCCAGGCTTAGTTGGGTTTGTTCCCCCCTGTGCACTTGATTTGCTAATCGCCGCTTTTATTTAGCTTAATTAGGTCACACATAACATTAAGTTCTTTAATCACTTAATCTTTATGGTGCCTTCTATGTAAGATTTTATTCACCTGAAATAATTTATTTGAGAAAGTTTAACCTGAAGATTGTTTGGTGTTTGGATGAGATCTCCCACCAGCACAACACAATATTGGGTAACTCCGTCCACCAATGCTTGGATTGATGGAAGAAATCACCTTGTATTTTTGTCTCCGCTAGGATTTGGATCTGAGACCTCATGGATCTCAACTCACTTCCTACTAGACTACGATGGATGCATATCTTTCAATATTAAAGGTTGACAATAGATAACACTGTCTCGAAAAACATACAATCTCTTAGAATCCATGTAGGCTTAGCAAAATTAGGACATAATGGAAGAAAAAAAATCTTATATAGACGATATCTATTAGTTGGCAATGTGTCATGTTAGTAGGATTGCTTAAGTCCTATACTTTTTAGGTGTGTTTTAGTCATAACAGATTTATGTTCCTGTAGAAAATATAGAAAACTTTTAGTACTTCGGTAAGAAGTGTTAAGGTTTTCCTTTTTGGTCAAAAAATATTTCTCTTAGGAAAACATTCTGAAGCAAACAAACTATGGAATAAAAACATTTCTTGGGAAAAGGTTTAAAGAATACACCAACTTATCCTAAATGTAATACTTTTGTAGAAGTACATTTTGAGTTGATTGCAGGTTTCCTGTGTTCATGACTTCTGTTGGAGCTTTTCAGAAAAAAAGATTATGTGTTGAATCCATTATGATGCACCTTCAATTAACAACACTACTGTCTTGCTATTTTTCAGCCTTCTGTTAGAAAGCAGCATAATGCAGGGTACAAACACAAGGTATTATTTCTATTTCCTCAGAGATTGGGCTTATCACTTTGAACAAGTCTCACAAAATTATACTTTCAGGGAAATGTTCGAACTTATTATCAACAATTTGAGGCACAACTGAATCAAAGTCTAATTGACCAAAAAGTCAAGGAACACCTTGGGGCCTTTAGACCAGTTGGCCTTCCTTTTCCTCAGTTAAGGCCTGGTCTTCCTGGTCTTCCAACTCCTCAGATGCAGATGCCCGGCAACCCTCAAATGCCAGCTGGTGCCCAATGGGTCCCTGGTATGCGGCCTCCGGTGCTTCCACGGCCCATGCCCGGTCTTCCAGGTATCAGTAGCATTGTAAACTCTTATGAGTACCTTGTTCTTTTATATACCTCTTGAAGATACTTGTTTTATATTAGGTCCTCCATCAAACTTTGAAGATGATTGTCGACTATGCAAGGATTTCCAATCTTATTTTTGTTTTTTAGTTGACATCAGCGGCGGAGGAAGAGTTGTTGGCTGCGGTTTCGACTGAACGCAGTAGCCTTAGTTGAAACTCTCTCTTTATTTAAAAATTCATTCAATATGTACAAATTATTAATTTAAAACCCAGTAACTTAAAAAGGTTAGAAGTTAGAACCGATAAACTTTAAATCCCATCTCCTCCTCTGGTTGACTCCTAGATTGTCTGTTTGTGTACATAAGTAGGTTTAAAGATTTTACAACAAATAAGCTCCCATAGGAAGGGGTAAATCCCTGTGTTATCACTATTAGCTATTCAAAATGGAATGTCGTTCTTGTTTATGTGATTTGGAATTTTTTTATGTGAACTTGGCATTAGAGTTCCTTTTCAGAAGATGTAGGTTCAATCTCATCAGATGCTCCATATTTTGATCAAGTAGGTTTATCCCATCAATGAAATCACATATCTGCTTACTATTATTAGAATTACATGCACCCTCAATAGCGCGGAATTGATATAGAAGATTCATATAACCGATACTGATTAGCTTAGGATTGAGTCCTAATTAATTGATCGAAACAATTTGGCAATAGGTCTTATCAAATAAAGGGAAAAGAAAAAAAACAATTTGGCAATAGATCTGTTAGGAAACAACTGTTGCCTAGTCTCAAGTGTTCAAATCATTGAGGATTTGTTAAAATCTATAGAAGCCGTAGGTCACCATAAAATATTTAATGTTTCCTTTGATTGGGAATCAAGGACATATTTGGTGAAAGAATACAAGTTTCATCTGTGAGAGTTGAGACTATCTCTAGTTTTGAACAACTCTAATTGGTTAGTCAAGAAATGAAATCAGTGGAACTATGCTTTTGCATCCAGCTTTGAGCATTCCAATAGCCTAGGTTCTGGAATGCATTGTGGGATACTACATAAATCAACTAAATTTCAGTCCTTAATTAGTTTTGAGTGTGTGTGTTTGGGGGGGTGGGGGGGGTGGGGGTTGTCTATATGAAACCTCTGCATCTTTAGATGATTCATTGATATTTGACTATTTTTCTGCAAACTGTCAACCTACCTTAACAGCCCACCTCTATGTGAGCGCGATGTGATAATTCGTATTCTGCAACTACTGCACATTGTTTTGGGAGGATGTAGCAAGCTAGTTTTGTTTGACATTTTCCTTTAAAGCATAGAACTCACTAATGCAGTTGAGCTCCCTTTAGGTCATAATAATTTGAAGTTGCATATGATACCGTCTACATATTTGTTTCTCAAGCCATTTTGTATTCTTCTTGTTTGAATGCTAGAGAGAGATTGTGTCATGCTGTAGTTTTTGGAAGTTTGCATGTCAATGTTGCCTTGAGAAGTTTTCCCTAATTATAGTATTTGGATTATAGACCTTTAAAAACTAGTGTGTCTTTCAATGGTTCCAGGTTATGCACCTCCACCAATGCCTCAGATGTTGGCACCTCCCGGTGCTCCTGCTCCTATGCCTGGTCAAGTCAATAATATGCAAAGACCTGTCGGTCCGCCAAGTGCAGTTCCAGGAAGTATGGGAATGCTTGCTCCTACTGGCGGCCCTCCAATGTTTGCACCACCTCCCGTGTATCAAGGAAGCACCACTGTGCCAACGAACGGAGGAGGTGATAATTCCAGTATCAATGCTCAAGCTGCCGACTCTAATCAATAGGCCGGTCTATGTACATAAAATCCAGATGCTACTGTCCTGAAGCTATTCTTAATCTGGTTTCAACATGTTCTATTTACTATGTTGTGATGTTAAGTGCTAGAGATCCATGGTATGGTTAGATGTAAGGTTTTTTTTTTTTGGAAAGAAACTGGTCAGGGAAGAGAGACAAATTCATTTACTCAGGGAAGGTTTTGGCTAGCAACATTGATTGTACCTTTGAAATGCTTCCATGGTATTTATTAAAACTATTTTAAAGTCAAAGCCATAGACAACCCCTTAGGGGTTGTTTGGTGGGAAGGATAACATCAAATAGTCCTGGGATTAAATTGTAGTCACTTAATTTGTTGTTTGGTTGGCAAGTCTGAGATAATTTATCCTAGGATTAATAATTAGTATCGAGGGAAGTTATTCCTCCCCTTGGGTGTGGTGGTATAGTAATTTCGGGATAATTATTCCGGAATAAAATAGGTATATGACAAAGTTATCCCTTTAAACTTTTTTTATACATCACTTTTCACATTCATGAAGGGTATTTTTGTAAACAAATAACTAGTTCATAAAATTTATACAATGCATATTATTATGAGTATAACAAACCAATCACTCAATAAGAAATAATCTTAGCATAATTTATCCCATCATAATTAATCCCATAATAACTTATTCCATTATAGCTAATTTCATCATAACTTGTGTTCAAACTAAACGATTCCTTAAAGTTGTCCGTGGAACACCTCTACCCACTCCGGATTTGAATCACTTGAAAGCACTTTTTGTTGTCATGACATAATGAGTGAACTATTTGCAAAAAGTTGTAATTTCTCCAAAGTAAATTCCTAGTCATATCATTTAACACACCTATCGCTAACATGGCATAATGAGTGTAATACACTTCTCACTGTAACATTGCTAGTAGTTTCTTTGTTGAAAAAATTGTTTTCTTTCTTTCTCATAAACTTCTATGTAAATAAAAGTCTGCACCCTATTGTACTTGTTCACAAATAAGTTGCAACTCCTCTTAAACGGAAAAAACCCTACAATGAAATAGCACCAACATGAACTTTTTTTTAAGTCCCTTGAGCAGTTCAACAACGGAGACTTAAATCTCTCCGATAAAAGTTACACTATCACAGTTGTGTGCTCAGGCAAACATTGCCTTTGGGGAAGCATCAACTTTATCTTGCAGAAACATCAGATAATCTAGTAGAAACAGAAAATATTGTACATAGGAAACCGAAAAATAAAAAATAAAACAGGAAAACTTGAACCAAATATTGATGTCTTGGCTCATCATTGTCATTTAGATGGAGATGCATCTCTATCACATGGGGCGCCATCGCTCTGAGACAGACGAGAGAGTACTAGAGTTAGGCCGAGACCGATCTTGCAAATGTGTTTCATAGTTAGCCTCGACTTTCCTAGGTAGATCTTTCACAAACTAAGCAGCTGCTGCATCGGCACACACCATTGCCCATCATAGTTGCAGATTCCAGCAGGAGCTTACTATAGGTATGAACAAACATCAAGCTGTCTGAAGAAGTGACGCCAAAGCATCCTATGTTTTCTTCCGGAAACCATCAGGATTATTTTCCAACATGTACAGGAAGGAAATGTGAAATAAAATAGAGTAATTTTTTGGATTCTGGAATCCATTGGAGCCACAATGGGGGGCATCATAAAGGGATGGATATACTCTGCAGCATTGTTTCAGCGACGTGATGCAGGTGGGCCAGCAAAAGGATACTGAGGTAAGACTGACGATGATCTTCCAGGCTCATCTCTAGGATGCTGATATATGTGGCCATGACCTGATAGTGCATAAGGAGTAATTGGTGCATAAGGAGTAGTTGGTGCATAAAATCTTACATTTTCAGCAGGGTATCTTCCTGGATGGCCTCTGATGTCAGTCATATAGTTGGAAGCACTAGCAAACGGCTCTCTGCGTGTCAAAGGCAACTCTCCAGGTGTTATCATTGTCCTTGGAAGAGAAAGATACCGGTTCACAAGTGAGGTGGTATCCTCGTCGTAAGGATTTACATTTGTTAGTAAACTATGATTGGCAGCTGCAGACATTGTATTACTACTTTCTGCAGCTGGAGTAACAGTACCAGGTTGCCCATGGAGACTATTGAGGCCGTAACTATGGTATTCCGTTTCATTTGGAAAACGAGCATCAGAGTAAACATGTTCATTCCGTGCAAAAGCTGCATCACCTCTCATGCCAGCAGGGGCCCTCAGTAGCTGCTGTATTCCTTGTTCTGACCCATAATGATCCAATTTGTGGGTCACATGTACTGCAGAAGTACAGGGCTGCAGCTGCTTTGCCTGTTGAAGACCATAGCTTCTGTATTCTTTCTCAGTAAGAAAATGCGGATTATGGGCAACCTCTCTAGGCCTGACATGATGGTCTACAAACTGCTGCCTTCCATGATCATGCAGTGAGAAATTCTGACCTGCTTTACTACTGCCGTATTGCGCTCCATATACATGCTCCCTGATAGGTTCATAACCTGATAAAGGTGGTGCTGCCGAGCGCTGAATAACTGGCTGAGCCACAGGATCCTGTAGTACTGGTTTGAGAGTTGGATCGAGACATGGTGCAGGTCTAAACAGCTCTGTTAACTTCTCCACCTGCTCAAAGATATTGAATTCTGATTTTCAGAAAACAGTGAATAACTTACTAATTAGGGTGGTCATTTGGTACCTGCATAACTGTCAGCTCAGTCTTAAACTTGCGTGTCTTTTCATCATAATTGTCTTTAATTGCTTTCTTGAACACATTCTCTGGTAGTGGAATACAGTCCTTGTGAATCCTAAAAGGAACCTGTTGGATGACCAACCATCAATATAAACACCTCACAGACAGGAAGAAGATGAAATTCATAAGATAAGAACAGCATATTTGACCTGAGCAGGGAAGGCCCCGCCAAATGCCACTGGTTGAAGTCTCATTCCACCAGCAGAAGATGCCTCATAGATACCATACATGAGCTTAAGATCAAAATCAAAGAGGAAAAGCTTAAGACCAGGTTTGACTCCCATCACAAAGTGTTGTTTGCTTGCCGAAACACCCATCACACGATATCTGAAACAATCTTCTTTCGTTCTCGCATTGCACATGAAAATTACTCCACCAAGACCATTTAAAGTTTTTGCATCCTTATTCAACTCTCCCCGTCCTTCATTTAGATCAAGGCTCTTCTGAGTTTTTTCATACTTACTCATCTCTCCACATCTTTCACTCATATCCAGTTCATTGTTTCCTTCATTTATATTATCAGACTTGCTAGCATCTTTTTCACCAACATGATTTCCTTTGTTGCCATTTTTTGCCTTCTTGTGTTTGTTTCTGGCTTGTATTTGTGAACTAATCTCAGCTTCTTTGGTCTGTGCAGAGTTTCTGTGAGAGAATTTTTTTACAAGTTTACGTTTACCCTTCAGTGCTTGGGGAGTTTTTTTTTCAGCAACTGTACTTTTAGAACTAGATTCAGCAGCGTTATTGCTCTGTTTCTTTTTCTTTTTTGGAGCCATAGTATTGCTCAGTTTCTTGTTCTTTTTTGGAGCCATGGAATTTCCTCCTGTCAAAATCAGAAAAACAATCAAATTCTCCCAATCTAGCAGAAACTACGAATAGGAATAGAGAGGTTACATGTTGGGTAGTAAATCTGTTTCAGTTATAGAGTTCATCCAAATTTCCTTCCCCTTATGCATGATGAGTAGAAGCATCAGAAAGAGAAATCCACTAATAGGAAACAACATTCATGCGCAATCATGTATACTTGCTAATTATAAGTTGGTGTCAATCAAGACGAACTGTCAAATCATGAGTCCATAAAATTTGAGAAGGAAGTTTCTTTAGGATTTTTGTTCAAACAATAATCCCCTCCTGTCACGATATGTTAGTATACTACTCTTTTTTCCTTCTCCTGCAAAGATCAATTTAATCCCTAATTCCCAGCGTAAATCATCTCTAGACCAAACGACCCCTAACTGTGTGTGAATAACCACTTTGCATAGGTTATGGGGCTTCCCATATTCAATTATCCATAAGAAACAGCAACAATCACCCAGTGCAATCCCACCCCACAAGTGGGTTCTGGGGAGGGCGGTGTGTAGGCAACCATACTCCTACCTTTATGGAGTACAAAAGTTGTTTCCGATAGACCCTCAGCTAAAAAAAAACGTTTTTATGATCCAAAGGCATAAGTATTATTCTTTCAACATGTGTCCTGCCATCTTTATATGGAATAAAAAGTAACAAGGAAACCAAATGCCCTCGGAAAAATTCAAAAGGCACAAAGGAGGGTCCTGAGGAGTTTAGGGTCATCAACACAGGAAAAGCAAATCATCAATTAACTACACTTCAATCCTGAACTGATTAAAATCTGCTGTATGAATCATATGTATCCATTCCCTTCAATTCAGACTCCTTTTTTTTAATAACCGTGGTGTCCGGCCAGTTTTCGCGCACCTCAAACTAATTCCACTGGATACCTGTCATCTCCCACCATCAACAGGTATCATGTAACTCTATCCACCAAGCTACTCAATTCCTAAGTTGCTCGGACTCTCCAAAAATGTCTCCGCATTCATGTCGGATCACTATTTTTGCAGGATCCACCACGCATCCGTTGACATTTTCGAAGAGTCAGAGCAACATAGCTCAATTAAGATTTTTCTTTTAATAATTGTGGTGTACGGGCTAGATTTCACTTCATACTAATTCTGCGGGATACCTGTGCTGCCTCAGACCACACAGCAACAGGTATCAGGTAATCCTGCATACCAAGCTACTCAATTCAATTTTTTTTAATAGCTGTGGTGTCCGTTCCAACTTTCCCGCACCTCAAACTAATTCCACAGACACCTCCCACCTCCCACATGCAACAGAACAGGTAACTCTGCCCAATAAGCTATTCAATTCAGGCTCGTTTATCACAGGAGAAGCAAATATTGAATGCGAAATATCGCGATAAAAACTATCAAAATCCGGAATTGTCACTTAACTAATGCAATTGGATCAAATACAAAGAGAATTAAACTTAAATCCCAAATTATTAGTAATATACTCCTACCAATCCATCCAAAAGCGAATTAAGTTTTGTTTTATGTAAAAAAATTGGAAATTTAGTCGGAGAAAACTAATGAACTTACAAGCATAAATTCAGAGATCGCCGGAGAAGATCGCCGGAAAAGGAGGAGGAGACGAGCTAGTATGTAACCGAAGGAGTCCGATTGTTGTTCCAATCGACTTTGTTGAGGGATAAGAGAGAGAAAATTGGAGCAGGCCGGGCCCATAATCAATTGGGCTTCTGAAATTTGAACATCCATGGGCTTTAAGGATCTTAACATGAAAAAATGGGATGTGCAGTTCATGGAAACTGAATCACTAATATTAATTTGGGGTTAAAATTATGGATTAAATAACTAGCCCACATTTCCGTTATTTTTGTTGTTTAGTGACAGTTGGTTACACTAGAAAAATAAAAAAAACTATTAAAATGCCATTTATTGATTTGGGCCATTCTGTGCCAATATTTTATTTGTCTATTAAATGCTAATTAATGTTGGGCTATTTGTTGCAAATTATAACTATCAATTGTATATATGTGTCATTTCCTCATATATGAAAACTTTCATTTCAATTGATGTATCTTATTTTTTTAATTTTTTAAAAATTTATTTTTAAAAAATGACACATTCATATATTTTGTTAGTTTTAATTCCAACATTTTCATTTTACTATTAGTGGCACTACCTAATAAAAAGACATGAAAATAACATAAATAAAGCTTAATTGAGCTAATTTTCCTATATTTATAAAAGTACAAGTTCTATGCACTTGTGATATAAAAAAAATACACTAATAGATCATTTAAAAGATAAATGTACTTAATTCTCCATACAATTTGTGCAACCTTCTATAAAAGGTTAAAAGTGTTACAAGTTATTTACACCATCAATAAATATAACTTAAATGTTTTTTATTCAATTCTACAAATAATAGTATATCTTCTTTATTTTGAGATGTTTTGAGTTTTGTCATTTTCCTTGGTAAATATTTCCATAGTTGTTTTCTCAACAAATCCAAAACAAAAAAGAAGAGTGAGCATTTACATTTGTTCAAAAATTAGCAAACCAAGTGAATTTACATGGGAATAGATAACTGACAACCTTTTCTGGACAAACTATGCAAACTTAGTTACTATACCAATATGATACAATACCTTTGTCCAGCTAAAACTCCGAGTATCCGGTAACACAAGGATATCATCATCTGTTACTTGGACTAGTAGCGTTTTTCAACCGATACACAAGCAGTTGGGCACGAAGCTTTCTTCGTGAAAAAGCTGGACAGATTTTCATTCTTTACAGTTTTTGTCATGAAACTTTGTGAAAAGCTGATGCCTGTACTTGAAACAACAATAATGAAAGTCAACCAGTTAGGCATTCTCATATATATGGTTCAAAAGCCAAATATAGTGCAGATGACTCAAAATGATCCTAGAACAACGGTGTCCAAATGTACAATCACTTTAACTATAGGTTGGTACATGCTAAAATTAAACAGGTGGCTTAGTTTAAAATTTCTTGATTCCAAATTTAGTGATATAACAATCTTTTGCATTGGTGTTGCTAGTGCAAATTAGAAAGTTCAGAATCACTTCCAATAGGAAACAAAAGTAGGAGTGATTTGCAGAAATAGGATCATTTCATGCCCGATGTTTAACTTTGTGCCCGTTTAAGGAATTTGTGCTAAAATAAGCCCGGTTCTGCAAACCCCGAACAATGAAAATCACACTTCAACAAGTTATGACAGGTGTGTCATTAGACTCTTCATTCTCCTATTCTGTTAAATTGTTCACATGTCTTGTCGGATTGTAGGAAGAGCTTGTGTTGTAGCACCGAGGCCATTTTTGCAAAGATTACTTAAACAGCAGCCACGAAGTGTCATATTTGTGCAAAATTTCCCAAACTTTCAATTCAGACATATCAACCACTTACAAACAGAAAGCAAGGTTGCATTTCATGCAGATAGATTAAAAGGGCCAAATTTTAGTCACAATTGAATAGGATTTCGCAAAATCACCTGGTTATGCAAAATATTTATTTGCTGCCATAATAGAAGAACACCAAACACTGGTAATTTTGACACTAAAGAGAAAACAGAAGGCAAATGTTGTTTTCTTTTAGAAATACATACCTATTGTACTCCAGTTTCTGGATAACAATCCCATTAAGCAAGAGCTCCGAACTATATACAAGAGTTCCTACAATAGTGATACTTGTTGCCATTAGTCCCAAGAAAGCAACTGCCAGAAGGGCAAAAAAGAAAGAAATGAAATCGTACCCTTTTCCAGATATGGAATGCATGCTTTGTAATCTTCTTCGCAGGAAAGAATTAACAGATCATCACAAGTGATTTTACTATTAGATTCGTCCACCACCTGAAAAGATTAAAAATAAAAAGGAAAAGAAAGTTCCTTAACTGAAATAAATTTGTTACATTATTTCAATAATACATATAAAAAAGTAATTTACAAACTTGGTTGATTTTTTCAAAATGCACATCAGGCACACGTCAAGAGTAGAAACTTAAACAGCATCAAAAAAGTCAAATCAATGCCATGGTTGTGTACCTCACCATGCACTGCCTTGACCAAGGTTAGAAGGGTATCTCTATTAGGTTTTGCATTTGGAGTAATAATGACTCTTCGACCCTGTTAATTCAGACGAAAAAATGACACTTTATGATAGGCTGACTATTCCTCTATAAGTAACTAAAAGTGTACTCTCTCAAGCAACTTAAGCTTTTAGATCAGATGGTTACACAATTATATAAACACATACCTCTAGAAGGGGATGCTTTCTAGCATGAGCAAGTGAAGCAGGCATACTAAAACCGAGTTCCTTTTCCTTTTTGGCATCTCTTAAGATATAACTTTTCTCATCAACAAAACAGCTTGCTCTTCCACAGCTCTCTAGCCACAAATGTGTTACAATTGGTTTTCCACAGGCAATGGCTTCTAGCATATTCCTAGTTCTAGCAAAGCTGTCAGTGACAAAGTGTGTGGCATCAGGACAATTTGATGTGGAGATAAATCCCAGTCTTGCTAAAATCTGCATTCAAAGGCAATTAGAAAAAATGTAAACCATTGTCCAACACTTGTTCAATTTAAAGTCGAAGATATCTCAGACAACGGGGAACAGTACCTTTTTCTGCTGCTTGATTAATTTGCTATCCAAGCCCTGGCTGAACAAGACACAAATATCACCTGCATCTTTTCGTCGTCGTGAACCTCTCGGCAGAAAATCAGGTAATTGCTCTGCATAGCCTAATCTAATAAGCTCTTGAGAAAGGGGTGATCTGGAGAGACTTCTCATGTGTTGCTTCCCTTTCTTGTGATCATTAAGACAGTATGATGGATCTGAGATTCCATTTGACAATATGTCAGACTTCATGCCTTTTGTCAAAAGATTAGTGGATATGGAGGTCATTTCATATAATTTGGCAGACTCAGTAGATTCAACTCTTTTGAGTTCCATGGGTGTCATCTTCTGACTTGTGATTGAATATTTACAAATTGAGGAATAAGGTTTACTTGCGGTTTGAATTGACAAGAGTCCTGACTGGTTCTTTTCAGATGAAGACTGATTCTGTCTTTTAAATTCCAAGGGTTGGTGTCTTCTCTCTGCCTTATGATTCAAAACTGAAAACTTAAAGTCATTTCCCTGATCAACTGGCATCAGTAGAGGATAGAGATTTCTTGATCCATTTGAAAGCCGCCGCACCCCTTTATGTGTCCTTCTCCCCTTAGAAACCCAATTTTCCAATTTCACTTGACTCAATGTGGCTGGTACACTTTGGCGAATTTCTCCTCGATTATTCATGCTAACTTTTCTAGCTTTCCTTGATGTGTTAGTACCTGATTTGGAAACTTTCCCTCTTACAGCAGCCACTTTGAACAAATTCTCATTTAACTCTCCAAGCTCATGTTGCTTCCTTCTTTTCTTTGGAAAATTTGACTCTGCGTTAGAATTGATTGGTTTCTCCAAGCTCCTTAAAGACGCTTGATGCCTAGTTCTACGAACAACAGAAGACAACTGTATTTCAGCTGAGCTACATAAAGTAGGTTCTGGTGAACTATCATCAATGTTAAACTCTTTTGAGATAGATCTCTCAGGATATTCCCCTTCTTTAACTAGGCTGATTTTTGGAACGGGAGGGGCACAAAACACATCAGTTTTCAAAGGAGGGGCATGTAGCAGAGTTTCCATAGCTTCAGCAGCCAGTTGAGTATCAAGGCCAACATCAAATGTGTCTAATACATCTGATCGATTTCCGTCATTATCAACTTGTTGCTCAAATGCCCCCATATCAAACTGATCATTCGACTTCCTCAGGATGTTGGACTCAACATTCATGTGGCCTTCCGCTAGAAACTTTGGTTCCGCCTTATTTAAATCTGTAATACTTTCCATTGGCTCCTTACTGGATTGGACACTTGATACATTTTGTTTCTTCAGTCCGTAATTCTTCCTGTGATAGGTCAATGTCTTTTGGTGTCTTGAAAAAGAACCATTTGCACTATCACTTCGCCTCTCAGGCCAGTCAAAAACTCCAGAGTTTTTTACTGCATTTTGAACATTCATTCTGCTTGCCAATTTTTGAGGTCCCACACGGCTGAAAAATGGAGGTGATACAATCTTATTCACTCCTCTTGCTTTGATTTCATTGAGTGCATCTTCATTGTAAACTGATAGGTAGTGGTCAACAAAGGCCAGAGCGTTAGCTTCTGATAGCTCTCCAGATACTTGAGATTCAGTTTTGCTTAACTTGGGGAGTTCTATTTTACAAGAAAGAAGTGGAAAATCTTTATATCCATCCACACCATAAACAGTTGAGCCTTCCAATTCCACATTTCCCTTGAAAATTTCATCCTTGGTTATTTCAGCAGCCTGACACCAATCCTCTTCAACTCTTGGTTTTGTATTAACACTGCTCTTATCTATTTGTGGAGATATTCTGCCATTAATCTCAGAACACTGTTTCTGTTGATCAGTTTTCTCAAAATCTGTGGTGCTTCTGGCTGAATCCAAAAACTTAAATAGATTCTTTGACCTCCGTAGACATCCTAATAAAAATATCGACAAGATTCAAGGTGCAATAAAAATAGGAGATACACAATTGAAAAGAATTCATGAAATGCACATTGAAAAATGCTATGAAGATCAAGGAAGCTATAAAGATTTGGATTAAGAGGGCTTTCCCAATAGATGTAGAAATAGTTAAGTCATGATTATGTTGATAGCTATTGATCAACTTCAACGCCTACGCTTCAGATATTTTTACTCAAGTCAAGCTGAAAATTGAACTATGCCGTATATCACTGACAAGTCATTAGTTCATTAGCTTCTGTCATAAAGGCTTCCTAGTTTCTATACACTTGTTGCTTTTGATCTAAAAAAAAAATGGTCATCTTCCATAATTGTGAGAATAAAATGGTATTCCGTCATTGGTGAGGAATGATAAATCAGATAGTGTGCTATTCAACAATAAAATATGAGTCCATTCGCAATTTACACAGCCCAAGAACAACATTTCCAATGACATTGATGCAAACAAATCTATACAACAAGTTATCCTCCTTCAAAATGTTACAGCTTCTAGAGTATTTAGCTTGTGCATTCAGGAGTACTTTGAGCTAGAAAGTTTTTAGATACAGAGCTTCAGTAGGATTACAAATGGGTAAATGACCATAAAATCATATATCATTAGTTGGATGACTATAACAATGATATTGAGTCAAAGGTCATGTTTGTAAGACAAGTGCTTACCCACATAAGTTTGTTTAGAAACTGCTGAGTGTTTCCACTTATCCAGCCGATGTTTATACCTTGTATCATCAGAAGAACTCAACTTTGAGACACTTGCCACTTCAGTACCATGCATTCTTTCATCGTCACTGTCAAGGACAACCTCTTGCTCACATTCATTTGCCAAATGAGAAATCTTATTTTCAACACAATCAAGGATATCCAAACTCATTGCAGGAAAATCAAGGTTCTCCATTTCAATTGTAGGACTCTCAATGTTAAAAGTATCATAGAAGGGGAGTGTATATGCATTCTCAGCTTCCATTCTGCTCTGATTCTCTCTGCTTTTAGCTTGCTCTCTGGACTCTGATCACAAAATACAACAACTACACATCAACGCTAAGCATGATACGGTACGTTATATGAATCTTCACTAATCACTGCACTCCATTTTGCTCCCTGATCACAAAACCATGTACAGTTTTCTGTGATGAAATGACCTAAATCGAGCAGATTCTATATTTAATGTATAGGAGTCATATAACCGACTCCAACAATCAAAAAATTGAAATTGAGTTCGTCATTATTTCTTTAATTAGCATACACTGATTGAATCTACTTGTTTTTTTAAGGGAAGTAAGTGGGTTGTGAGAACAAGCAAAGATACTGAGATTTGAGGAATATACCCATAATTCCTCTTTACCTTAAACTTTTTCACAGACTTTGTAATTTGCGGTTAACATAATCTATAGAGAATTAATACCTTAACAGCTCATGGCCAACCCATTTGAAATCCCTAGCCTATCATTCAAGGAGCAATGTCTTTAATCAACCTCAACCAAAATCTAATTTTGTTAGCTTTTCCTGCAAAATCAACAGCAGAATTAGTAAATACACAAACATATACACATACGATCATGTTGAAATTTCAACTATTTTACTAGGAGACTTTATTTTCAACATGATCATCAGCAGCAACAACACCAGGATAATCAGAGACAAATCCATCACAAGCAATGAATAATCTTGAATCCCCATATTATTGAATAATCATGGCATGCCCCCGAAAAATTAGAAGTTCATTCAAGGAGCAATGCGTTCGATCAACCTCAACCAAAATCTAATTTTATTATTAATTCCTGCAAAATCAACAACAAAAATAGCAAACACACAAACAAAAATGTTCATTCAAGGAGCAATGTGTTTGATCAACCTAAACCAAATCTAATTTTGTTAATTCTTCCAACAAAATCAACAACAAAAATAGCAAATAGACAAAGAAAAATGTTCATTCAAGGAGCAATGTGTTTTGATCAACCTCAACCAAAATCTAATTTTGATCATTTTCCTCCAAAATCAACCACAGAAATAGCAAATACACAAACATATACGGTCATGCTGAAATTTCAACTATTTTACTAGGAGACATTTATCTTCATCATGAATTCACGATCGTCATCAACAACAACATCAGGATAATCAGAAGCAAATGTGTCACAATTAATTAATAATCTCAAATCCACATCTTACTGAATAATCATTGTATGCCCAAAACAGAACAATGTTCATTCAAGGAACAATGTGTTTCGATCAACCTTTCCTGCAAAATCAACAACAGAAACAGAAAATACACAAACATATACACATTCGATCATCTTAAAACTCTAACTATTTCACTAGGAGACATTTATCTTCATCATGAACAGAGGCGGACTACAAGCCTGACGTACAGGTTTAGCATAACCCAATAGTTTTTAGTTCAAAACCTGTTCTCGTATTATAAAATTACTAAATATATACAAAATTAAACTTAGAACTCACTCACTTATTAATACCCGATATCACTATCCTAGAATTTTAGAACTCATAAATTCCAAATCCTAACTCTCCGTCTCTGTTCACGATCATCATCATCATCATCATCAACAACAACAACAACATGCCTAATGAAATCACAATCCATTGAAGAAATTAAAGTGCAGTTATAGACAGTTTGGCGACATATAGTTAAATCGAAGCGAAAATTAATCACCTGAATAAAACGCGATAGCAGAAAACCAGAAAAATCGAACTTCTGTAGGGATTATGGAATCGCCGATCTGTAGAACTGTGAGTTTTTGTTAATGGCGAAATGGGTTTTTTTTGAGGAGAAATGGAGAAGGCAAAAAGTAAAGCGGCAACTTTTTGAGGGAAAAAGTACACAAAAAAAGATTTTTTACTATACAAGTAAAAATTGAATAAAAATTAAGGCATGAAAAAATAATATGGGGCATTTTAATTAATTTTGAAATTTAAATATTTTAAACTTTTGATTGTGAATTACAAAAGAGGAAAGAGTGTAAACTCGACTCATAAAAGTTTCAGTTGCCTCTCTCTCTCCGTCTTTAAAAAAAGGATCACGGCAAAAAGCTAACCTTTTTTTTATTTGTTTGACGAGGGAAGATCTTAATTTTGGTCTCACCCATTTTACGACATTTTCTTCTTGATCGGTCTCTTACGGCCTTCTTTTTTTCTTCTCATTAGAGGTATCTCACAAAGACTTGCAGGGTAAGATTAAATACAGTTTTTACATATATAAATTATCATAAGTCACAATAGTTTATAACTTAAAATATTTAAAGATATCAATTGCGTCCGTAAAAGTTAAATACGGTTTTTACATATATAAATTATCATAAGTCACAATAGTTTATAACTTAAAATATTTAAAGATATCAATTGCGTCCGTAAAAGTTAATGGAAGATGGCAACAAAATCAATGTTGGGGCGTTCCGAGAATCGAACTCGGGACCTCTCGCACCCAAAGCGAGAATCATACCACTAGACCAAACGCCCACATTGGCTCTTCAATTGTAGACAATGTTTATACAATGTTCATTTAGTAAGTGTTTTTCTCGAGTCAAGGGTCTTATCAGAAATAACATCTCTATCTTCTTTAATGTAGGGGTAAGGGTTGCATACACCCCACCTTTCCCAAATTTCACTTACGAGTTCACACTCGGTGTGCTTATTACTTTTCCTTCTATTTGCACCTTTAGAGGGAGGCTGGAGCATACTTTTACTTCATTATATCTTCAAAACATATATTAAGAAATCGATTAAATATGTATAACGGGTGTGTTTGGTATAAAAAGAAAAAATTATATCAAGAAAAATTATGTCTAATCTACCTAAATAATATGAATTTGCCCAGGTATGGTATTATATATTGGAATACTTAACTTAATATTCTATGTTGCGTGTTGAACGATATATCTTTGAAAATTTCAAACTTTGTTCATAAATCGCATTTAACCAATGCGTTTTATGCCTTGTTAATGATGCTCAATGCATTTTTTTTGGTTGTCCCTTTTTATAGAGTTAATGGAACTAGGAAGTAAGTAGCGTATATTCTCTATTATTATTAAAAAAATAAAAATAAAAGCTTTACTTTGTTGCATATATCCAACAGGTAATATGGAAATTGACATAAAATCTCGTGATTTTTGTTAGATATCAAGGAAGCATTAGCATTAAAAAAAATCATTTTTCCCCCAATTTTCAAATACTCTACCATTTTTTACTTTGAAAATTAAACTTATTTTTTTTCAAATTTCACAATAAAACATGGTCAAACATCTGACAAATAATTCCACCCAAAAACCCTTATAGGATAAAGTTATGAGATTTGCACTTTTTAAAGATAATTTGGTTGTCAGTTCCTTCTAGGTGGTCTCTTTACCTTATATTAGAGATAAAGTTAAACAACCTCTCTACCTCTAAGGTAAAGATAAGATCTGCGTACATTTTATTTTTTCCGAACCTTATTTTGAACTACATAGGATATGTTGTTATAACAATGCGGTTGAAGAACTACAAAAGAAAAAGGAAAGAAAAAATGAAAAGAAGGAATTGAAGCCGTAGTTTGGCGCTTTAGCCTTCAATATAAGTATTATTTTATATAAGTATGAGATATGTATGAATTAGTTATGCATATAGGGTCGTTTATGAAATAGCTTGCAAACCTAGTTTGGCGCTTTAGCCTTCAATATAAGTATTATTTTATATAAGTATTAGATATGTATGAATTAGTTATGCATATAGGGTCGTTTATGAAATAGCTAGCAAACCATGTAGGAAAGGATACCTGCATGGCTGCACTAGGCAAGCCCGGTGCGACGAGCTTGACCCAAAAGGCAAACCACTCCTTGCCTAGCAAGGGGTTTCAAACTTGAGACCTCCAACATGGAAGTCTCAAGCCCAAACCATTGAGCCACCCAAAGGATTTATTCATATGTCAGTTACTCTACCCGCTATTATGTATAAAATAATATATAAATTCCGTTCATAATTTATACATATATTAATTATACAGGTTTCCAAATTACAAACCAAACACCGTATTAATTTTATACAAGAATAATTTACCTTCTAATCAGCTATTAAACATGATATTACTTATACATAATTTAATACATATATAACTCACCTTTAAACCAGCTACCAAACAACTCCTTTATTGTTTTCAAATGACTACCAAAATGTTCACTTAAAAGCTGATGGAATAATAGGAGGTTGTTGTAATTTGTGTCATTTTCTCTTTGATTTATTTCATCTTTGTCTTTGCATCTCTTCAAGAAGTTTCATAATGAGTATAATGACCCTATGGCCTATAGTATCTCGATATAACTTATTCTCAACAAATAAGGGTGAAAGAAAGCAAGTAAAAAAGATTGAGAAATAAAATTATTTGATTTAACTTGTTAAATTCAATTTCACAATGGTAAAAGACAAGTTACAAGATAGACTCTCTCGTATATCATGAATACTCCAGTTACTTGAGATTACTATTAAAAATACATGAATTTTTTATGGACGTTCAAAATGCCGTCAAATATATGAAAATTTCCATAGAAACATTTCCTAACAAACCAAATTTCAATATATTTCGTCGTGACGAATTTATTTGAAGCACCAGTTACTTGAGATTACTATTAAAAATACATGAATTTTTTATAGACTTTCAAAATGCCGTCAAATATATGAAAATTTCATCGTCGTGACGAGTTAATTTGAAGCAACAAAAAATGATGATTATAATTGGGGGCGTTCCGAGAATCGAACTCGAGACCTCTCGCACCCAAAGCGAGAATCATACCACTAGACCAAACGCCCACAATGATTCTCCTTTTACAAAGTATTAGATAAAAATATTCTGTTTTTAGTTTGACTAGTACCAGAGGTGTACAATGAAGAAAAGAAAATGCTAATGAAAGTAAATATTGTGTTTGTCAATGATACATGTTATAAATCACAATTTCACATTAAATATTATGCTATATACAACTATACAAGCATGTAAGTAAGAAACCAGTCAGGTACAATGGATGACTATCTATAATATCATAGAACTCAGCGACGGAGCCAGAGATTTCACGAAAGGAGATTCAAAGTATAAAGTAGTAAAAACATATACATAAAAACTATTTTCGATGTTGTATATACAATGTAAATTTCTTACAAAGAGGACTTGGTTCACCCCCTTAGCTCCGCCCTTGATAATAGTTAAAGAACTTTACTCTGAAGTCAGTAAGTTTAACAACAAATTCAAGAAACTCTACTGCTTTTACACTGTCAATATTGATCACATCCTCCCTTTGACAACTCGGGTGCATCGGGCACGAATCCCCTGCCTCCGAATAGGGGCCGCATAAAAGCATCATCGAACCTTCTCCAATGGTTATGAATAGTGTAAGAAGGTTCCTTCAGTAGAATGCTCAAACTAGCTGGTCGAAAGGGATCAACATTCCCCATCTCAACTTCGAGTTCTTGCCCGTTAGTGAGAAGTGGGCGTGCGAACGATTGTTCGGAAGATATCAGGTTGTTGAAACCTTGTGATGAAGGCAACAAGAACCTTACAAGAGGCTTGGTTATCAACCCAAACACCTAAAAGGGATCAAAACAATTAGATTTAGCTCAATCGAAATTAAGTCACTATAACTTCTACGTACTTCTTATTTTTAGTATGGTCGAGATGAGTTTATATGGAGTAACATGGTTAGTGATGATTCATATAGCCGACACCAACTTGTTTAAGACTGAAACGTAGTTGTTGTAAATGAAGAATACCGACTTGAGAACTTTCTTGTCTTCCAATGAATGCATACAAACATTGACTATGTTAGACAAATTTTTAAATATGTGAGGACCATTTTTTCATCTCATTTTGGGGTAGCGGTGACGGATACAGGATCTTCACTAACGAAAGTCAAAATATAAAAAAGTAAACACGAAAAAATCAAGGGGATTCAAGCTCTGGACAAAGGAAAGACGTAGTTACCACTGTACTGAAGAGGACTATTGTAATTGTGCTGGTGATCATAACTGCATTTCCTGGCTGTTGGGTGTGGCCAAACCTCGTAAACTGCACACGAGGAATCACACTTCAATAAACGCGACGTCACTTTTTTAAAATACTAATACATTCTTTCTGAAAAAAGCCTTTAGTGAGGAAGGAGTAAAAGAGCGCATTGCAGCAGAGATTTGCACTAATATACTTAACTAACAAGATATGTTTTCAGTTTCCGTATCCTACACTCACTTGTTTCGGGCAAACAAAAATCAAACTGTAACGTACAGAAAATTCCAATTTTATCGGATTGTCCCCAAAGGACACATGTGCTATACACATTTTAGAAGAAGAGCTGATAAGTTCAAAAATCGACCTGGTTATAAGCCAATGCCATGGAGACTGATCCTCGCATTAAACCAGCCCACCATATTGTAACCTGTGAAGTTGATGAAGTATTATTATTCCAATAAGATTTAGTAACACCGGATGCAAGGGATTAGGACAAAATATGAGATATAACCTGTTGTTTGAGACCAAACTTGTCATGCTCAGATCGCTTCAAGCAATTGGATAACAGAGACAACGGGAACACGAAACATGCCCTTCCAACCAGAACCAGGCCAAGCAGCGCAGCGCTTACCCCAACAGATTTTCCGGGACTATGGAATGGAAAATCCACAAAACGAGAATTAAATTAGCTTAAGAAGGCCAATAAATGGAAATCGGAGAACAATTTAGGAAATGGATATGACATCATACCTGTCTTTAACGAATCTCCATTTCTCAATATCTAAGGCATCCATACCAACATAAAGGAAAATGAAGATCTCCGCAATAAATGACAGTGTTGCAAAAGTATGTCTGTGAAAAAATAAAATTAGTTAAACTAAGAAACACATAGATAGATTCTTTGACAAGAAACACATAGATAGATTCTTTGACAAGTTCCTAAAGAAGGATAAAGACGTTCGGAACAAGTGATTTCTGAGTAAACGTACCTTGTTGTCACTTTAGAATTAGCCGTCACATTATGCCAGGTATAGTGTGACATGACAATACCACAGATAAATACTGTGAGAATTCCGCTTAAGTCAAACAGCTGAAAGGAAGGGACAAATTATCACGATCAATAATTACACAAAACTACATCGCGTAGAGGTAATAAGTTTAATATACGAAGAGAAACTTACTTCTGCCATCACATATGAAAGGTAAGCCATGAGAATCATGAGAGCAACTTCACGATCAGTTGAGTGCCTACAAGTGGAATGGACGGCTTTAAGAATTACAAATGCCGAATACATATAGACATACACGTTGATACCCAAGGAACATAGATTCTTAACATCCAATAATCTCATTAAAGTCTTTTCCTGAATCATCTATATAAAAGGTCCAAACTCAGTATTACTACATCGAATCGAGATTCCTCGAGGCTACCGACTACCTTGAATAGCTAGTCCCCTGTGTCAGAATGGTAACACCTAAACTCAATTTTTATTAAGACCTAGAAAACCAACTATCTCACAGTGACTACAAATAATATTGGCATTATCAGAAAATTTTGTATAAATTCTGAGGGAAAGTGAAGCTTTTCAGGAATTAAACTTCATGGATCACTGATTACACTGAGGTTATTACAGTAGGAAAAACAACAACAACATACTCAGTGCAGTCCCACAAAGTGAGGTCTGAGGAGGATAGATAGTACGAGACCTTACCCCTACCTCAGAGATAAGAAGGCTGTTTCTGATAAACCCTCAACTCAAGGAAAAAACAGTCCATAAAAAGAAGTAATGGAAGTACAAGACATCAGATAATAACAAAAACAACGGATAGTAGCAGAATTGAAACTACAACAAATAATACAATAATCGAGGTACAAGGAATCAACAAATAGTAACAGAAATCGAAGGATAAGAAACTCCAGGAGCAATAAGAAAAACAACAATAATAAGAAAAATGATTTGCTGTTAAGGGCCAGTATGTCGAGAAAAAAACTCCTATAGTAGCTTATGACATTCAATAAGTAAGAATTTTCCTAGATTTATAATCACTTTTTCTTGTGTTGACAGGTGAGCCAAAGACTTGAATGGTGATGTGCAGAAGAAAATCAGATCAATTAATAATTGGATGCGAAACGAAAGACATATAATACTAAACTAATTAATTAATTAAATTAGAAGAAAAGAAAAATGGAATAAAGAGAAGCATACCTGCCAAGATATATCTTTTTTATTAGGTACGCACTTAGCAATCCAATCTGCATTCAAGAGCAAGATGTCGTATATAAATAAATAATAATCAATGGTTAGCATAATCTGATCAAATGAGGGAGTTTAAAAAACCCAGAAAAAAATGACCCAGGTCTCTAACAACACTGTAAGAGATCGAAAATTTTCAGACTTGCTCAAAGAGGAAAATACAAAGACATTACGGAGGAAATAGTAGATGTCATGCCAATGAATACAAATTCTTATACAACCAAAAAAAAAAAGAAGAATTTAAAACAAGTCAAATAATGTCAGCTGTTTCGGCATCACTGAAAAGAGAAACGGGATCCATTTTCACAAAGTTGTGGAGCCGAGCAAATAAGGAAGCTATAGGTAATGCTCCTATAAATCTTATGGAGAATTTGATCTTGGCATAAGATGAACACTTGCGGCATGCTTGACACATGTGAATCAGATAGTAAGCAATGTTCTCATGGGTGGCAAACAACAACAGCGTGAAACGGCTGGTAGTACCCCATGGCCTGATGAGAAAAAAAGGAAAAGTCTGTCCAAGAGGGGCTCGTGTCTTATTAGCTTGTCGGTGAGTAAATAGTTTACAAAGGCAATGATTAGTAGCTGTTCCAAAAGGATGTCAGCCACACTGGGACTGAGACACGGGCCAAACTCCTTGAGGACATACGTAGACAGGATTGACAAATGCGCGTAAAACAAAAAGCAAGAAAGTGTGCTACTTACCAAAACTCCCAGGAAAGTGCTCACAAGAAACAGGTAGAGAAAATTTCCAGTGAACAATAAGGCAGCCTTTGAGTTGATGTGGGAGAGGTCCAACTTCTGGATCGCATTAAAGAGCACCACAGATGTTGCATCATTTACCACTCCTTCCCCAAAGACTAGACTATAGAGTCGAGGTGTCTCGTCCTGATTAAGCACCTGAGAATTAAACTCGTAACATTCAGTTTACACAAGTTGCTATCTCAATAATTATCCATTTTACCACAGTACAGCAGCAACGTTTGGAGGAAATCCATACCTGCAAAGTGCAAACAGAGTCTGTTGCTGAAAAAATTGCTCCAATCGCTACAAAAGAGGTATTTGAAATTATCAGAAGATAAGAGGTCAAAGTCAATTTACAAGAAAATGCCAACCGCGGAAAGACTGAGCTTAAAATTTTATCCATATCATTAAATCAAATTATTATATGACGATTACTTCTTAGGTTATATTGCTCGGACTCTTCAAAATGTTGTCACACCCGTGTCGAATCGTCCAAAAAGGCATTACTTTTGGAGTATACAACATGCACATGTTGACATTTTTGAAGAGTCCGAGCAACATAGTTCTTATGCACTCAAATCCAGACCCAGACTAAGAAAATACTCTCACAAGGTTATGGTACCACAGTGGCAGAGGTGGAGAAAGGACGAGAGATAAGGGATCCAAGAAAATACTAAGAAATTACAGGTTGAAGTTAAATTCATAACTTAAAATATCTTTTGAAACTTTTTTTTCTACTGCATAGAAGCTTGAGATACTACAACCAATATACATACATAAAACACAATATTTTGTGCCTAATCCTCATATTAGTCATTTTTCTCCTTTGCTTACTCTTAAGCAAATGAGGCCTTATTGTAACAACCAAAATTATAACATAGTACAATTGATAACCTGAAACATCAACTGCAATCAGAAGAAGAGGAAAGACTAGTACCGAGATAATCGCGTAGCTCCAGAAAGCCAATATCAAACTTTCCCAATAACTCCTTTGCACCTAAAACAAATTTTTCAAGTTAGTGCGACCAAGACAGATATCCCATGTAAAAACAAAAACAACAAATAGTGAACTTCTTAAGAAGAAAGGACTAAATGAACAATTGGTAAAACCTGATAACTAGTAAATTCTTTTTTGTCTTCTACACGGTGAAGAATCCGACTATTAAGAAACCATTTTGCTTTCTGCAGTGGCAGAAAGGACAAGACACTTGGAATGTACAAATACAGTAACCTTCATCTTCTTCTTTCTTTTTTGTTCTATTGAGAACGAAAAATACAGTATACTTGATCATAGCAGCTTGAAGTAAAGCACCTACATGACTGTGCCTTTCAATCACAGAACTGGATGTATTTTACAAGTTACAAGCACATTCAAGATCATTTAAGTCTGTAAAATGTACAAAATTGCATTCTAAAACTGTGTCAAAGGATTTTAAAGAAACATGAAATATTTGTGACGTAAGGACAATGTTCTTGTGAAGAAATTTGGAAAAGGTAAACATATAAATTCTTACGTACTTCTTTAAGTTGCTCTACTAGAGGCTGTCATATGGAGTTAAGGACACGTCATTCAAATGCTAATTCACACCTCTAATCAATTCAGATTTCAACTAACTCTAGTCTAAGATCAACTCCCCCTCCAAGATCACTACAACCATTAATTAAGTAAAAATGTTAATATGAGAGTTCAACTTCAGCTCATTTAACATCAGAACAAGTGAAAAAGAACCTCGTTCCAGCTCCCTTTGAGCAAGGTATTCTCTTTCTTAAGTTGATTGAAGAGGACTGAGAAAGTAAGGCATACCAAATGATATGATGCTGAAAGATATCAATGTGCCGACGGCACCAAACAACATAATGGTCATAAAATTCCTGAAAAACTGCTTCTTTTTCACCTGAAAACTGATAAGGTGCAAATGCTGAAGTCAGTCTCGTAGAATTTAACATCTAAAAAATTTCCAACTCTTATTTCTTTTTTGTTTTCTGTCTAATTGTCAGTTATCAATAACAGCAGCAGGTGTTAATGTGGACATCCTTATGTATACGGTAAAAGTCGGGCTCAAGACTCGGGAAAATCAGGAAGTGACACGTGGTAAAAGGAACACATAGGACGTGATCAGTAGATGATATGCATGGCATCTTTTCGAAGTGTGTCCGGTGGAAGAAGTCTTCTTCAAACAAGATCCAGACAAGAAATCAGTGCCACATCCATGAGGCCCATCTAGCTCCGAAAACATGAGATTGAATATTATTCGGCAACCGGTCAGAACAGGATCAAGAACATAGGCATATAACCGTTGTGGAATCACCAACCATTGCTTTGTGACAATTGATGAGCAATAAATAGGTTTTATTAGAAGGCGTATTTCGTAAGTCTTGTCCTTGAATGTTCAGCTATAAATACTGCATGTATCTTCTGTTTGTAATGATGAGACTCTGATTATGACACAAGTATTATACTATCATCTTACTTCTACTTTTTTAAGCTACTAAGCTGCATTCTTATAAGGAATTACCAATAAAGTCAAGGTATCCGGTGATAGCAACAAACTCCAGAATTCAGGCTCTTTACATTTGCTTAACTTAAATTCTTCATTTTGCTATTCTCTTTTTCTAGTTTATACTAACCCAACACTTTATAGCATTCTAGTTTCATACTTTCATCAATTCAATCCACGTGTCCTTAAACCTCACGTATAAATTCAACTTCACCTTTTTTGGGGTAAATACCATAGTCTAAATGTTCTCTCTTCCATGTTTAGATTGGGGAGACCAAAACTTGTAATATGCAACAATGCAATAAACGAACTCAAATAACTGTGGCAACCCCATTAAAATTATCATGTCACTATAAAGGCAAGGAGAAAACAACTTACCCGGCATTAAATATGACAGGTGGCAGAACATAAATGAAGAAGAGTTGTTCGTCAAATTCTAAGAGATGAGAGCTCTTTCCTTTAGTAGTTAACAAAATGATGCCTCCTGTACATAAACCCTGCCACGAGAACAACAAAGATCGTCCATTGCAGTAAAATCCAAAAGCATAGTCCACTATAAAAATGTGTTGAAGAAAATTTTCACAATAAATATCAGCATTCATGCATGTATATGCGTCTGCACAGACAAAAGTTGTGCTCTAGCGTTTACAACTTTATTCTGCACCAATTAGGTGTAGAGTTCAAATCTTACTAAGGGCATTCCCTCTTCGAGCTCATACAAGAGGTAACGTTATGCATGTAATGTGATCATGGACTAAAACTGCAGCCTATTGGTTACAACTTCACGCCACTTGGGTGCAAAGTTCAAATCTTATTCTGGGCTTTCCTTCTTCTAGCTCGTATATAAGGTAACATTATGCATGTATATGTGTTTTCTCGGGCTAAATTGCAGTATTGTGATAAAAACTTTACTTGGTGCCACTTAGGTGCAAAATTTAAATCTTACTATGTGTACTCCTTCTTATAGCTCGTACATGAGGTAACATTATGCATGTATATGTGTGTGCTCGGGATAAAATTGCAGCCTAGTGGGTATAACTTTACTCTACCCCACTTAGGTGCAGAATTCAAATCTTACTCAGGGCATTCCCTCTTCTAGCTCGTAGATGGGGTAACATTATGCTTTATATGTGTGTGCTCGGGCTAAAATTGCAGTCTTGTGGTTACAACTTTACTCTATGCCACTTAGATGCAGAATTCAAATCTTAAAGGGCATCCCTCTTCTAGCTCATACATGCGGTGTCCTTTATATATGTGCATACATACAACATTGATTCAGTAAAGGAAAAAAGACTCACGATAACAAGAGCGGTGATGGAATCATTAATCCAACGACTCTCTTCAAGAAGATGACCAATCACAATGCATCCACAAAGAAGAGCCACAAACAGAGTTATGGAATCCACAGAGACCTGATCGTCATCCGACAATATACTCACCCCCAATCTCACCACAGCATCCAGCCCCATAATCACAACTAGCCACAACTGGTCAAGAAACACAACAATCAGTTCCCTCTGCCTGTTTCGAATGCATATTTCCAATTAAAAGAAAACAACTTTAATCAAGTACCAAGAGTTAAATTATAATCACAAGTTTAAAAGATTATACACACACACACACACATATATATAGGATTGAAGTTATGTGTAAAGATTAAGTTTAATCAGTGCATCATTAGTGCATAAAATAATTTTACATGACTTGATAGTGTAAACAGTTTTTACATCATCAGTGCATAAAACTTGAACCAAGATACAAATATATACATACTTTTCCAAAACAAAACATTTATACTAAGTTTGCACAAGAAGGCCACTTTTGCATTTTCACTTTTCACAAGTGTCAGCAGGTTCAGTAAGTGCCTGGAAATGGCGCTAGCGGATACTCCGCCTACTGTTTCATTCATCTACAATCCTTCATCTAAGTGGACTAAACACACAATAGATACAAACAAGTATACATTCCTGATATCACCACAACTATGTATAAATGTTCCAGTAACTAATACGAGCTATGGGTTCGGTTCCATTTCAAAACCCATAAACTTCAAATCCTGACTCCATCTCTGAGTTTAGAACACATGTAGTTCAAATCCTGAATCTGTCTCTAATCACATGAGATCATATGAAACGACAAATGACTATATTATAGCAGTAAAAAAATCTTCTTTTTTAACCTATGGGTGTGTTTAGTATAGAGGAAAACATTTCCTGAAAAATTGTTTTCCAATTTTCTCATATTCTATTGATCAAAAATTTATTTTCTCTAAGAAAACAACTTCCTTAGAATTGAGAAAAATGACTTCTCTAAACGACGTGCGAAAAACAAATGACATTACACATTGAATATATCCTCCCCACCCTCCAACACACATAATCTCCACCACCGCCACTCCCACCTTATCAAGATTATACACAAATGCTATTAAAATACTCCCTTTGTTTCAATTTGATTGTATTTTTGTGTTCTTAAACTAAAGATACTTAGAATTCACCAATATATTTGTTAATTTTGTAATCTTAAACATACTATATGAAAAGATGAAAAAAAATAGTTGCTCCAAAAAAATACATTCTTTTCTAAACGGACTAAAAATAAATAACCCTTTTCATAACAGAACACAAATAATCATAAAATTACCTTCAATTTGCAGAGCAAATGCAGAGGCTAAATCACAACTTAATGAATGAAATAAAGTTTTTTAAAAAAGTGAAGTAATAAAAACTTTACCTTTTAATTTGTTGAAAATCTGCAGTTTAGCCAAAATTTTAATTGTATGGAAGACATTAAGAACAAAAACTGAAACTTTTTTTTTTTTTTGCTTAGGGAGGAAGTTACGAATGAAAAAATAGAATTAGAAGCAAAGTTGGAAAAGGATGTTTTATATACTTTATAAGACTTTTAAGTAACCAAAAATATGTGTCTAACTTTGTTACACTTGTGAAAGTCCAAAGTTATTATTGGCATAATACATAAACATGACTCTTAACTTGGCGTCAACTGGCAATTATGACCTTTAACTTTGGGTGTGTACAAGTAGGCAAAGACTTTAACTTGTATAAAATTGAACAAATAGACACATTCGTCTTACATGTCACCTACATGGCAATTTTGTGTCCTACATGGCGTCCTACGTGCATTATGCCATGTAGGACATGTGTGTCTACTTGTTCAATTCTATACAAGTTTAAGTGTCTACTTGTACACACTCAAAGTTGGAGGGCATAGTTGTCAGCTGAAGCCAAGTTAAGGGTCATGTTTATGTACTATACCTTTATTATTTGCTTCCTTAAATAGAGGATTCGGGTAAAAATAAAACTTAACATTTAAAATTGACTCTCAATATAGATACTGAAAGATCAAAATAAAGAAGTCTAATAAACAAGATTTAAAATTAGATTTAAAATAGACTAATAGTTAATTTTTGATCTTAAAATAACAATACATTTAAAATTTTGCTATATTTTACTTATAACTGATTTTACACTATTTGAATGTATTTCACGCAAATTGTGACATGACTAATGCTTATGGTGAGAGTGAATAAGTAGGAAAGCAAAAGATTTGGTCAAAGTGCAGAAGAACTTAGTCAAGTTATTACAATAGTTTAGAAAAAGTGTGACAAATTCGTATTTTTTATCTGAATATTAATTGTTGGGTGAGCGACTATTGAAAATTATTTTTTTAGATTGTTACTTGAAACTTGAAAGGCAAGTTTTTTTTTAAAGGCGAGCTAATATTCTATCATTCTACGTAACGAGGGGTTGTTTAGTTTGTGAGTAAATAAAAATCAAATTATAGTATATAAATTTTAATAATGATGAAATTATTATTTTAATAGATATCTATGAATGATAGATGTCTGATTCATTAAATAAAAAAGAAATATATGAGTACAATATAGGATATGAGTTTCGTTAAAAATAATGAAATTGAATAATTTTTTATATTAAATTTTAACCTTTTTACTATAATATACTAGATTAATAGAAAATGGTCTTAGATTCTATGGAGTTCTTTCTGTGGAGTTAGATAAAATCGTTTCTATGAAATTAACTTTCAATATTAATATAGTATACTATTTTGAACCAAAATAGTGGTATAATTTTTATCTCACACTTCATGTGGGAAAACAAGAGAAAATGGTCAAAATGATCTTTAATATGTATGGGTAATGCTTTATTTTGGTCTTTGATGTAATTCACTTTTGAAATGATCCTCAATGTATAATATAGATGTTCATTTTGTTTCTTACTATATTTTCCTTAATTGAAATGGTCTTTAATGTATAACAAAAAATGTTCATTTTGGTCCTTTACCCTAAATCTAACTGATTTATCAACCAAAAAAAAAGTTAAATTTAACTATGACTCTACATGACTAACAAAATTTACCATTGTTGTCTCATTTGTTAGCTCCAAAGAAAGAACTCCATAAAATCTAAGACCATTTTCTCTTTTTCTTTAAAAAAATTTAATATTTCCCTCCTAAAATATTATTCCACTAACCTAATACTCATTTATGTTTTAAGTAAAAGAAAATAGTAAATTTTTATTAGAGAAAGTAAAGACAATGATGTTAGATTTCATTGAGTTTTTCTTTAGAGTTAATAAAGAAGACAACAAGGTGTGAATTTTGTTAGAAAACACTATACTTTTAGATATAAATCTACAAACACATATAAGAATTAATCAAATTCTGATACATTTATTAAATTATAAAATTAATCAAATTCTAATACGTTTATCGAACATCGAGTGAGAAATCAAAAACAGTAAAAATGTATATCTAGCCGTGCATTAGTTAGGAATCATGAGATTCTCCATACACCATTTTTCATCACATACAATAATTACACTTTAAATACATTTGGCAAAGAGAAAAAATAAATAAATAGAAAACGACCATTCACTAATGCTACAACCCCACAATGTGTGAATTGATTTGAACTATTGCTTTCATCTTCACTTTTTTGATTTTTTTTTTTACAAGAATAATAATTAAATCAAATGATTTGGTTTGAAAACAAGATCAATTTTTTAAAAAGTATTTTAAATTTCAACATTTAAACAAATTTCTAACTACTTTTTACTATATTCCAAAATGTCTCTTTAAAAAAGGAACAAAAAATCTCAATCATGTTAATTAATATAATAAAATCTTTTGTATTTTTTAGTGATAGTGATAGACGAATTCAAAATCATTAAAAAAATATTAAGTTTTGAAAATTATTTTTTAGTTATATTAAAAAAATTCTTACTAGAATTGTTGAATTTTTTGAGATCGTAACCAACCATCTAACTAGCTTCACCCTTAACATTCGAATAGGTTTCTTCACTTTTTCAAGAGGAATATATGTTGTTTTATGTTTCAAAATTTCTACATAGGACTTTTAGTTTTTTTTTATAATTATTATTATTATTATGGGTTAATTATATATAATGTATACATTAACAATGTCATAAGTTTCAACATTATCAGAAATTTTAGAAATATAAATTAACGCAATTGTATACAAAAAGGGGTTGATCAATAACCTAAAATAATAATAATAATGAAATACTCTTGTAATATTGATGTATGTTATATTTTATGAGATTCAAATAATGTGAATTTTAAATAATATTTTCACTATTTTATGAGAAGATTCACAATTTATAGTATTTTTGAATAATCTTAAAATATTTTAGTTTTATTTTTAAAAATTTATTAAATTAACCCTCTAGACAAGTAATAGCAATAATAATAATTTAAATACAAATTAATATTTTAATTATGTCTATCTTAAATCATTTCAAATTATAATGTGCAATTGATTACTTTTAAATCATTAGATTCCTTAAATTTCAAAAGCCAAAATCTCTTACTTTTCGTCTAGTTCCATTCATTGGACACGTGTCCATTCATGTACAATGACATGATTGTCCCCACATAAAAAAGTAACCCAAACACTTAACTCATCTTAACCATGGTTATATTTTAACCCAACACATTTCCACCTCTTTTTGTTTTTCTTCGTTTAGCCGTCGTATGGTAGCTGGTTTGAAAGTGAGTTATACAAGTATAAAATTTCGCATAAGTATTACTGTATTTGATAGTTGGTTAAAAGAGGACTTATTCATGTATACAATTAATAGAGTGTTTGATTTACAATTTAGAAATTCACATAACTAATAAATGTATAACAATATAAGTTATGAAAGAATCTATGTATTATTTTACATAAGATATAATGTGAAATAACTAAATCCAGCACAAAATTCTATATGAATGCCTCATAACAAATCTCTAAATTACTAATATCAACATAATTATTATCAACTATCAAACAAACTGTCGAGCAAAATTCTTATCAACTATCAAACAAATTGTCGAGCATTTACTTTAAGATTTTGACTAATTACTATTCTAGTTGTATAAAACTCTTTTTTTTTAGTTTTATTTTTGAATCATATGATCTTCCACTAAAGATATTTATAATATACCAAATATAAAATATAAAAAATATTTTATTTTAAAATATACTAAATAAGAAAATAAGACACATAAATATAATATAAACAAAACATAAAATGACACAAACATTAAAAGGTCTTATTATTTTATCATTATATTTTCTTTTTGCATTAGTCATTCTCACCCCCTTTCCCTTCCTCACAAGTCTCCAATCATCTCCTTTCCTCTTCTTTAGATTCCATCCAACAAATCAAAATCATAACTTTATTACCCCTACCCCACACCCACCCCCACTCCCCTTCCCCTCTTCTCCCCCTTCTAATGGGTCTATTATGAATTCACGTAAATTTAATAAGTATAAATTAAAGCTAAAATTATGTATATGTTATATTTATATTTAATTTATGAAATTATATTAAATATATTATTATTTTATATTATAAATTCAAGTAATAGTGAAACACATAAATTTTAAGTTGAGAGTCAATTTATACTCATATTATTATAATATTAATTTAAAATCATGGTGAAAATCATTTACCTTGAACAATAAATGTATAATATGTATTTGAATATAATAATTAATTAATGTATATATTCATTTTATTAAATCTTTTAATCATGATAAATTACATTGATATAGTATAAATAGCTAATACATACAAAATTTATTATTTTACTATTGTTATTTTTCTTTTTATTTTTTTTGATAATACGATTTTTTTAAAGATGAGGACCATCAAAAATAACATTTCTATCAAATATGTCATTTATAAGATTACAAAATGAGTATGTTGCTATTGTTGTTGTAATTAATATTAATAAATATTTGTCATAAAAATGCATGAAATTTAAATTCTGAATCCGCTCGTATCCCACCCTCTTCCTTCGCTCATATAAACCTATGGTTAAAGTTTAACCTCACCCTACCCCCTTCTTACCCCACAACATCAACACTGCTTTCCAACATCACAGCAGAGTATAACCTTATCTTCTCTGCAGTAGAACCCACCCCCCCTCCCTCACAAGTCGTCAAACCCACCTACACCCATTCAACCCACCCACCCCATCTCCTCTTCTTCAGCTCCCACACACTCCCTCTATAGTCTCCACAGATCTGAACTTTCATTACTCAAGATTTAAAGATTCTTGAAATTCTTGAAAAAAATGTCAACTTTAGCACCCCATTTCCGTACAGTAATGGTGAACTCACTTCCCTTAGAAGTTCTTGAACACATCTTCTCCGACATAACTTCAGACAAGGACAGGAACTCAATATCTCTGGTTTGTAAATCTTGGTGTGAAGCTGAGAGGTGTTGTAGGAAAAGTGTGTTCATTGGGAACTGTTATGCTGTTAGCCCTTCAATCTTGATTACACGTTTCCCAGATCTCAGATCTGTTACGATTAAAGGGAAGCCACATTTTGCTGATTTCGATCTTGTACCTGAAGGTTGGGGTGCATATTTCTACCCATGGGCTGTTTCAATGGCGAAAGCTTATCCATTTCTTGAGGAAATTAGGCTTAAGAGAATGGTTGTTTGTGATGAGTCATTGGAGCTGATTTCTAAGTCGTTTAAGGATTTCAGAGTTTTGGTTTTGCAGTCTTGTGAAGGATTTACCACTGATGGACTTGCTGCCATTGCTGCTAACTGCAGGTTTATCTAGCATATTTTAGCTGTGTTTTTTTGAGTAATGGTGAAAAAAGTCTTAATCTTTGCATCTGGGGTTTATTGTACTTGTTTGTAACTCAGGGGCTGAGGAAAGTCTTAATCTTTGCATCTGGGGTTAACTGTATTTGTTTGTGATTGAGGGGTTGAGGAAATGGTATGTTTTTTGTAGAGCATTGTTGTCTGAGTACTTTAGTCGTTAATGGTGAAAAAAAGTCTTAAACTTTGCATCTGGGGTTAACTATACTTGTTTGTAACTGAGGGGTTGAGGAAAGTTTTCATCTTTGCATCTGGGGTGAACTGTATTTGTTTGGAATTGAGGGGTTGAGGAGATGGTATGTTTTTTGTAGAGCATTGTTGTCTGAGTACTTTAGTCGTTAATGGTGAAAAGAGGTCTTAACCTTTGCTTCTAGGGTTAACTATACTTGTTTGTAACTGAGGGGTTGAGGAAACTTTTAATCTTTGCATCTGAGGTTAACTGTATTTGTTTGGAATTGAGGGGTTGAAGAAATGGTATGTTTTGTAGAGTATTGTTGTCTGAGTACTTTATTTATTAATGGTGAAAAGAAGTCTTACTCTTTGCATCTGGGGTTAGCTGTTCTTGTTTGTAACTGAGGGGTTGAGGAAAGTTTTAGTCTTTGCATCTGGGGTTTACTGTATTTGTTTGTAATTGAGGGGCTGGGGAGATGGTATGATTTGTAGAGCATCGTTGTCTGAGTACTTTAGTCGTTAATAGTGAAAAGAAGTCTTAATCTTTGCATCTTGGGTTAACTGTACTTGTTTGTAATTGCGGGGTTGAGGAAATGGCATGTTTTGTAGAACATTGTTGTCCGAGTACTTTAGTCCTTATTGGTGGAAAAAGTCTTAATCTCTGCATCTGGGGTTAACTGTACTTGTTTGTAATTGAGGGGCTGATGAAAGTTTTAATCTTTGCATCTGGGGTTTAGTATTTGTTTGTAATTGAGGGGTTGAGGAAATTAGACTTAAGAGAATGGTTTTTTTGTCATGAGTCATTGGAGCTGATCTTGAAGTCATTTAAGAATTTCGAAGTCTTGGTTTTACAGTCTCGTGAAGGATTTACTACTGATGAACTTGCTGCCATTGCTGCTAACTGCAGGTTTATCTAGCATTTTTTAGCTGTGTTTTTCTTTGTAGATTACCCTTTTCTGAGTAATGGGGAAAGAAGTTTAATCTTTGCATCTGGGGTTAGCTGTACTTGTTTGAAACTGAGGGGTGAGGAAAGTTTTAATCTTTGCATCTGGAGTTGACTGTATTTGTTTGTAATTGTGGGGTTTAGGAAATGGTATGTTTTGTAGAGCATTGTTGTCTGAGTACTTTAGTCGTTAATGGTGAAAAGAAGTCTTAATCTTTGCATCTGGGGTTAACTGTACTTGTTTGTAATTGAGGGGTTGAGGAAAGTTATAATCTTTGCATCTGGGGTTAATAACTGTATTTGCTTGTAATTGAGGGTTTGAGGAAATAGTAGGTTTTGTAAAGCATTGTTGTTTGAATACTTTGTCTTTACTGGTGAAGAAGAGTTCAAATCTTTGCATCTGTGGGGTGACTGTTTTGAGGAAATACTAGAAGGTTTTGTTGAGCATTGTTGTCTGAATACTTTGGCCCTTACCGGTGACTTCATTAATTTTTTTAAAAAATCTGGGGTCAACTGATTTGAGCAAATAGTAGGTTTTGTGGGACATTGTTGTCCGAGTACTTTAGCCCTTACTGGTTAGGATAAGTTTTAATCTATGCATCTGAGAGTAACTGTTCTTGTTTGTAATTGAGGCATTGGGGAAGCAGTAGGTTTTGTGGAGCATTGTTGTCTGAGTACTTTAGTCTTACTGGTGAGAAAAGTTCTAATCTTTGCATCTGGGGGTTAAATGTTTCTTGTTTGTAGTTGAGGGTTTGAGGAAGCAGTAGGTTTTGTGATGCATTCTCGTCTGAATACTTTAGCCCTTGAGATATTCCTCCCACATTGTGTGAACAATCTCTTCTCGTTGAGCATGCGTTTCCCGATCAGCTGACCTAGAAGATGAAGCAACATTGTTAATCTCTGTCTATGGTTGGTTGCTGATATAAAAGATGCGGTTGTTATAACCAAAAAAATTAGGGTAAAATTTGAAAATAAAAAATAATTCCAACATTCGAAAGCAAGTTGGGAAACATGTTATTAGTTGTTTTCCAAATTTGAAATACAACTTCAAGTCGGCTTTGAACTTTTCATGACCAAACACTGATTTTCAAATAAAGTAAAACATTATTCCGGAAAAAAAAGTGAATAATATTTATGGCCAAATGGGACCTTAGTTACGTCTTTCAGTTCATTCCTCTGTTTTGCTTGATTGGATGGTATTTCACGGCAGTTGTTGGAAAGAGTAGCAGGAATGCCATAGCGAAGAAATGCCTTAGTACTTTGATCCTCTTACTGGCTACAAAAAACGAAAGGGATGTACGAGGGCACAATTTCGTCCACCTTTAGAAACTAAAGCAGAAACTGAATCTAATTAAACTTTTGTTTTGATATGTGCATTTTATTAGCAATGGTGCACGAAAAGTGTAAACTACTGGTTTAATATTGTAAGTAGTTCAATGAATTAGAATTATTGAAAGGGTTGAACTTCTTGTAACACGGTTATCAAATAAATGTTGCATTGTATCTCTTATGAATTTATGACAAGTCCTCTTATATTTGGACCTTCTTTTGCTGCTATTCTTGTTTAGCGCTGGGAATAGAAACTATAGAAGCAATGTAACTCGTGATTTGCTGCAGGAACCTGAGAGAACTGGACCTGGGAGAAAGTGAAGTAGAAGACCTGAGTGGCCATTGGCTTAGTCATTTTCCTGATAGCTGCACATCGCTCGTGTCATTTAACATTGCTTGTTTGGCTTCTGAGGTCAACTTCTCAGCTTTGGAGCGTCTAGTTGCTCGCTCTCCTCATTTGAGGACTCTTCGGCTCAATCGTGCTGTTTCCATCGAGAAACTCCCGAAGCTACTTCGTCATGCTTCAAAGTTGGTTGAATTTGGTACCGGATCCTACTCTGCTGACATGCAGGCTGATGTTTCTGAAGTTTTTGTAAATGTATCTCAAGCTTTTTCAGGCTGCAATCAACTCAAAGGCTTGAGTGGGTTTTGGGATGCTGTGCCAGCCTACTTTCCAACTATTTATCCAGTCCACTCCAAACTCACCTCTTTGAATTTAAGCTATGCTACCATTCAAATACCTGATCTTGGCAAGCTCATCAGCGACTGTCTCAATTTGCAGCGGTTGTGGGTAGGTTCTAGCTTGTGTTTCACTTTTGTATAAATTTGCGTGTTTTCGATAGTCATGGCTCGATACACGAACTGTTTTTTTTTTGAGAAGGGATACATGAACTGTGTTTGTGATAAAGTAGATAAATTGATTGTTAGTTGTAAAAACAGAAGTTTCTGAGAGAACAACAGTAATCCTAACTTATTAATTGTCATGCTGATTCTGATAACTGCCAGGGATAAATAAACAGCGTAATAAACTTCGGTGTATACTGAGATAGCATAGCTAAACAATTAATGTCGAGTAAACTCTTTGAGTAATTTGCTGGTCTGCCATATGAAGAATAACTTAATGTTGAAGCTTAGTGTTGTAGGAATCCTACACTTTGATGATTCATGTTTTTCTTTCTGAATTAGATGCTTCCATTAGTTTTTAAGTTCTTCTTGTCCAGTGGCTCTGTTGCATAATTGGTTATCCAGCTTACACTTTAAGGCACTTGGAATGAATGTGACTGCAGGTGCTAGATTACATTGAAGATAGCGGTCTTGAGGAGATTGCCAACTCTTGTAAGGAACTTCAAGAGCTTAGGGTGTTTCCTTCTGATCCATTTGCTCCAGGACCGAATGTATCCTTGACAGAGCAAGGCCTTGTAGCTGTCTCAGTGGGCTGCCCTAAGCTTCAGTCAGTTTTATACTTCTGCCGCCAAATGACAAATGACGCCTTGGTTACTATTGCAAGGAACCGTCCTAATATGATCCGATTTCGTTTGTGTATTATTGAGCCTCGAACTCCTGATTACTTAACCCTTGAACCACTTGATACTGGTTTTGGGGCCATTGTGCAACACTGCAAGGAATTGCGGCGACTTTCTCTTTCTGGCCTCCTGACAGATCGTATGTTTGAGTACATCGGGGTTTATGCTAAGAAGTTAGAGATGCTTTCCTTGGCTTTTGCGGGGGATAGCGATCTAGGCCTCCACTATGTTCTCTCTGGTTGTGAGAGCCTCCGTAAGTTGGAGATTAGAGACTGCCCCTTTGGCGATGAGGCTCTGTTGGCTAATGCTGCAAAGCTGGAGACAATGCGATCCCTTTGGATGTCTAATTGTTCAGTAAGTTTTGAAGCATGTAAGCTGCTAGCCCAGAAGTTGCCAGGGCTTAATGTTGAAGTTATAGACGAGAGGGGTCATCCGGATACGAGACCAGAAAGTTGCCCTGTTGAGAAACTTTACATATACAGGACAGTGTCAGGAAGGAGGTTCGACACTCCTGGTTTTGTTTGGATTATTGATGAAGATGCAGCATTGACTCCATATAGCAACGGGAATTGCTCTCTGGCTTCTGCTTAGGAAGACTTCAGGTATTAGTTCTATGTTAATCTTTCGCCCGCATTTACTTGCTTGAGTCTTGTGTACTTCCAGTGCTGGTTATGGTGGGATTGAAGCTCGCGTGCGATCGATTACACCCTTTGTTGAGCGACTTTGCAGCAATTAGTTGCAAATAATGAGTTAAAAACTCTTCTTGTTGTGCTGTATCTGTAAGGACAACTATTGTGTTTTTGGGTGGGAAGGGGGCATTTTCAACTGTGTATCCTATTTTGTATCATTATGTATCAGTTTAACTTTCTCTAATGACTTATTCTTCTGGTGAAATGGTGCTGTCATGTACTTGTGGTCATGTATTGTTGTAATTCTCTTTGAAGATTAATGTGAACCTTTCATTCATTTGAGTACTGGAATCCCATTTGTTGAACTTTTAGAAGAAGGTATTTCAATGTACAAGATTAATATTTGAAATATCAACTTTACAGTCACTTAAATTTGGCATCAACATCAGATAAACGCTTACCTTAAAGTTGCGTATGATCAAGTAGAAACCTATACTTGACATCGGTGTGTCTCTTGGTCACTGATATACAACATACATCTCATGTGCGACTTACAATGACAGATGACATGTGTCAAATGGACAAATCAACAAATGACATGTGTATTTATAAAAATTATACAGAAATTTTTATTAAAAACTTGTAAGTTCTCTAAAAGAAACTCAGAAAAGTAGCACAAAATGTTTCATAACTGTAACAAAATTTTCTTAATCATATACAATCTACTTTTCAACCATAATGCTCAAAAGCTACTTAAATAACGGAATACTTTTCGGGCCAAGGATCTGAAGCTCGTCCCCTCCCCTCATATCTTCAGCATATTCCTTAATCTTCATAGCGGAATCTTCAAGTTGAGGGCTCTTTACAAGTTTGATAATTTTCAATGAACAAATATCCCCAAAACTAGGCGGAATCTTCTCAAGCATATAACATCTCCACAGTTCTAATTTCTCAAGTGCGGGAAATGATTCCTCTCCAACTTCCCACTTGGCAAGAGTCACTTTATCCAACTTCAAACATTTGAGATTCTCAAAGGTGTCTTCCTCCCCATGTTCCATTCTTGTACGATTGTTTTAGGAAGGGACAACTCTTCAAGGTTGGGCAGTCTCGCTATTGTTGATAGTGAATCGGATGTCAGAGGAAAGTCATACAACAGCAAATGTTTCAAAATCGAAGGGAAGTGAAAATCCCATGGCCGATTTGTGGCTATAGAGGACCCACTGTCATTTGTGTTTGAACTTTCAAAACGTACAGTGAGTTCTTCTAGTTCAGTTAGGAAATCCAATTTCGGGAACCAATATTGCTCTGTTGAATAATTCCATGATTCTTTGAGTTCAAATGAAAGAAATTGAAGATTGGGAAGCTTTTTGAAAATATGCTCTCTGTGTTTCGAATAGGAAAGCTTGAGATTCTTTAAAAATCTCAAGTTCTCTAACTTTGTGTCCTCTGTCATCAGTATTGATTCATCTGCATCCAAATCAAAGAAAGAACAAGAATCCATGGACAGCACTCGCAACTTTACAAGATCCCAAATTCTAGGTAATAGTATCAAGGTTGATCCTTCATTATCCACACACAGGATTTCTAGATTCCAGAGGTTTGAGAAAGACAAAGGCAGAGATTTAACTTGTGTCCCAATTCTTAAGTACCTCAAATGATTCAACATGCATATTTCATTCAGCAAAGAATCTTTCACCATGATAAAAGAGGGATCCAGGAACAACACTCTAAGAAGCCTCAAATGTCTTACGTGAAATGTATCAGAGAGACAATCTTCCAGCTTGTCTCCATTTATGGTCAAAGAATAGAGGTGTTTACCAGAATGCCTTTTCTTATTTGAACCAAACAGGACAAAATTAAGCCCAAAGTGCTCCTCATCATCAATAATAATAATTTGACGTGACAACAAATCTGATGGAGCACTTGAACTTATCAAATCAAACAACTTTTCCTCTCTTGCTTTTATCAAACAAAAGTCATGCACAAGATCATGAACTTGGCAAGTCGGGTCATCACCTATCTCATTGAAACAAATTACCAAGCTACTGGAAATTAAATCATCCACATAAATCTTCACCACTTCTTCCATACGCTTCATCTCCGTCTTTTCCAAAAATCCTTCAGCACCCCATACAAATTTCAACTCAATGATTAGAATTGCAGTGTCCTTCGGCCTACTTGCAAAGTGAAGCAAGCATGGCTTCAGGTGATCAGGTAAGTGGTCATAACTTAATTCTATAACTTTCATCACTTCCACTTCATTCTTGAAAATAAGGGAATGCAAATCATTTAGAACTTCAAGCCACACACTCTTATTCTTTTCCCTCCCAGCAATGACTCCAGCAATCAGATCAGCCACCAAAGGAAGCCCTTTACAATTTTCGGCTATTTCTTTTCCAACATCCAATAGTTCATCAGGGCAACTCTCGTTTCTGAATGCCCTTTTCTCTAATAACTCCCAACTTTCTTCTCGTCTTAGCAATCGAAGGTTAAGAGGAGCAGTGTAGAGCTTTCCATGCAAAGCCACTTCCTTTTCTCGAGTTGTCAAAATAATTCTACTTCCTTTCACAACTTCTGGAAAAGGTCTTGTTAACTCATCCCATGTAGTAGTATCCCACACGTCATCTAAGACAATAAGATACCTCTTTCCATACAGTTGTTTCCGTAGTTTATCAGCAACATCAATATTCTCACTCAATTTTGAATTTGAGTCACTCACTTGATTGAAAATTTTATCCAACAGCTTCTTCTCGTCATATTCTTGGTCGACTATGCACCATGCACGAAGGTTGAAATGACTAGAAATTGACTTATCATTGTATACTTTGTACGCCAGAGTAGTTTTACCTGAACCCGGCATACCAGTGATTGAAATGACATCTAGATCTGCTGGTCCACTAGTGAGCTTTCTAATTATCCAGTTTGTCTCCTCCTCAAAACCTACAATTATTTTACCAGTTGTCAATGACTTGCTCTCAACTGGCTTCTTGGGAGAGTTCACAACGATGAGACCTCTGTTCTTGGGAATCTTCTCATGTAAATCCGAGACCTCTTCTTTGATAAGCTTGATCTTCTTTATGGTAATGGGAAGTGAGAAAATAAGATGTACGAAACCATTATCTCGAACAATAATTGAATCAATGACTTCTTTTGCCTCATATGCCACATCTAAAACACGTGCCCAGAGATCTTTATACCATTCTTGCTCAATATTCATTAAAAAAGATCTTATTGTTTGTAGGTCTTCTTTCACCATCCCAATTTCTTCCTTTATCAAAGCAATTGAATAAGCATTAGAATCTAGCAAATCATTTAAATGTATGTGTAGCAGATGCATGAAGAGTGGTCCATCACTCATGGGGAAGCAATATTGAGATGAGTCCGGGGCTTTCAGATAAACATGTTTGAGATCTTCCTTGAGGAGTTCAATATTTTCCTGCAAGTCTATAGTGGCACGGTTTTTCTCATCGGTAGTCTCTTTCTTCATTGATTTCTCTTCTAAGCCACGAACAAGAGTTAATACCTCATTGGTAAGTACTCCAACACGTGACAGGAGATCAAATAATTTTTCATGATGAATAAAGTCCGTGGGCACATCAGTAAGAATAATTAATAGGAATTCTATCATGACTGAATGTTTCGAGCCCCTGAAGTGATAGCGGTAACAACAGTTACTATGTGCTCTTGCAGATGAATTAGACATTCTCTAAGAATATCTGGAGAGGTTTCTAGAAGCTGCTTAATGAAGTGTCCAACTTCTGCTGAAGTTGAAGCTTCCAAATTTGTATAACATATGTGCATAACCTCCAGTTCAGTTGGAACAATCTTCAAGAGTAGATGTGTCAGCTTAAAGAGTCGAGAGTCTCTATCATTCTGATCATCCTCATCTAGCTCGGAGAGTTGAGCATTTACATCAGTCTGATCATTTTCTTTTTCAAGCCTACCCCAAACGTAAAGGGATTGTTTTTATCATTTTCTTGACCACCCCCATCATGTTTTTATACTGTCAATAAAGTTTAGAAAACAAGATCTTACCTTTACACAGGCTGAAGTTTAGCTATAGACCCCCCTTTGTTTGAGAAATAATGCTGAAAAGTGTCAAAGAGAATAAGCTATTGGATCAAAAAGAAGTGTAGTTGAAACTTGAAAGGCCAACAACAGAAAGAAGAATCAAAATATACAATTCATTAATCAATTGTTAATTCTGCTACTTGAAAGGCCACCACCAACATAATGAAGAATGAAATATTAAAATACAACCCATTGGCTTCTCAAGTCTTTTTTTAATCAATTATTTGCATGTCTCTTATCCTTGACAATATGTGACCTGTAAATTAGTAATCTAATAGAAGCACAGCCAATTTTTATATAAGTTAAACTGTTGAAAATGACAAAAGAAAAAAACAAGTGGTTGCCATTTTATATAAGTTCATTTGAGAATTTCATCAAACACATTGTAGACATTTGCAATTTCCACTACAAAAATTGTGTAAGAAGGAAGAAGAACCTGTTCCTTTGCACCCACAATGAAATTCCCAGCAATATATTTTAAAACTTGTCTTGAGTGGATTTTTATTAATAATAAAGAACCCACATCTACTGCAACAATCAGAATAGTTGGTGCTGCCATTTTATTCTTCAGAACCATATATTGTAACAAGTTGTTTGTGGGGCACAAATTTGTTTATCTTCTCGATATCAAGATCAATGTAATTTCACAAGTGGGTCTAGAGACATAGAGAGGTTGTTTCCTATAGATCAGTGTAATTTTCAATTTTTTTCAAGAATTGTATTTCGAAATCGTATTTGGACATAGAACTATTACAATTCTCTGCCAAAATTTAACTTGAATATTCCAAAATTCAAAAAAATCCAAATACTTCTTTTCACATTTTCCACTCCGAATCACTCACAACAATTCAACATTTTCTTAAATTATATTCAATTTTTTTTATTACCGTGGTGTTCAGGTCAACTTTCACTCTTTGATCTGTTGAGATTTTGAACCTGAGACCTCATAGTTCTCATTTCTCAGTCACTTCATGGACCATTAGGTCACACGGTTGGGTGCCAAGTTATATTCATGTCCAAACATTACTTATTTCACATTTTTTATATTCAAACGCCCAGTTATACTCTGCTTGTTTATTTCTAAAAAGTTCCAACAGATTGAATTCCATTTGCACAATGTAATTGTAAGGGTCATGGCATACACTTGATATTTTCTCAAAAGTAATTAACTAACAAGTACATTACAACACCATTTTCATCGGAGGAACAAATTGAACATGCTCATAATACTATTTGTTACTACTAATCCCTCGGTCAAGGGCGAAATTGATGGTGTATGAGCTTCACTTCTCCAATAACCTTTAGCTCCCATGTTCCGTCGACTACAACCAGCTCGCTAAAACTACACAAGGGGATCGAGCAAAAAAGTGCGGAGAAAAAGATCAACGTAGAACTGATACCTGCAGTTTTTCCTATACAGAAGCCATGAAGCAATTCCCTGTTCTATATGACGTTGATTCTGATGCATCTCCATCAACAGTCCAAACGATATCAGGCGTGTCGAACCTCCATCCTGCCACTGTCCTGTATATGTAGAGTTTCTGGACAGGGCAACTTTCTGGCCTCGTATCCAGATGACCGCTCTCATCTAGCAGCTTACATGCGCCATGACTTACTGAACAAGAAGACATCCAAACATATCGCATCGTCTCCAGCCTTGCAGCATTGACCAACAGAGCCTTTTCGCCGAAGGGGCAGTCTCTAGTCTCCACCTTACAAAGGCTTTCCAAACCGGAGAGAATGTCGTGGAGGCCTAGATAACATTCCCCGCAAAAGCTACGGAGAGCATTTCCAGCTTCTTAGCATGGGCCCCGATGCAATGGAAGACGCGATCCTTAAGGAGGCCAGAAAGGGAAAGTCGTTGCAAACTTGCAATCCCTTGCAGTGGTGAGTGATGACCCCAAAACCAGTATCGAGCAGTCCAAGGGTTAGGTAATCAGGAGTTTGAGACTTGAGTAAACACAAATGAAACCGAATCAAGTTAAACCAGTTCCTTGCAATAGTAACCAAGGGGGCATTTGTCATTTGGCAGCAGAAGTATAGAACCAAGTGGAGCCAGCTGAGATAGCTCTGTCAAGGATACATTCAGTTCTTGCGCATAAGGAGATACCCTTATTAAGTCCTTACAATAGTTGGCTATCTCCTCATGACCGATAATCTTGCACCTGTAGTTACATTAATTCAGATGCAAAGATTAAAACTTTTTTCACCTCTAGGGACAGCAGTACTCATGAAGGTAGATGATTGATAACCATGACAAGTGTTTCTATTTTATTACAAATGCAGTTACTGTATCGAGTCTCAAAACTATCAACACGCAAATCTATACAAAAGTTAAACTGAGATATAGGATAACTTTCATATAGAACAGAGGTTGCGAACCTTTTGTATTCTTTCCCATCATAGTAGAGAGTTGAAGGGTAACAAATCTTGGAATACATATTCACCACAACAGAATAAAAGAATTGTTACATGTGATCTGCAAAGAAAATTAAACTGGTCAAAGTAATTGGAAAAAGAAATAAAACAAGTTACTCCATTTTATGGCACTCTTTTTGTTTTAGTAATTAAGTAATTACAAGTGTGTTCTCTTTAAAACAAATGCTTGCCATTTGACTTGAAAGTGTTTGGTAATAGAAACACTTTATTATGTGAACGGGCTGGTTGATGTATTCAACCTTTTCTTTAACCAACATAAAAGGTTATTTATATCATATTATGCAATACTTCAACTAGCAAATGGATACATTGATTTGAATTTTTGAAAGCTCTATGCCGACACTTTTGTTGGAAAAATTTAGTACTGTTAAACTCTTCAAATATATTTCTTAAATATTTCTACTTAGTATTCACAAACAGACAGTTCAGTTGAGACTTTCATCAAACACATTGTAGACATCTTTTAACAAGAATCAGAACAGCAAAAGAATGGAGAAGAACCTGTTCACACATAATGCTTAAGAGCTACTTAAATAAAGGGATATTCTTCCGGCCAATTACTTGAAGCTCGTCTCCTCCCCTCATATCTTCAGCATATTCCTTAATCTTCATACCGGAATCTTCAAGTTGAGGGCTCTTTACAAGTTTGATAATTTTGAGTGACCAAATATCCCCAAAACTAGGTGGAATCTCCTCAAGCTTACTGCATCCCCTCAGTTTTAATTTCTCAAGCGCGGGAAAGGATTCCTCTCCAACCTCCCACCTGGCAAGAGTCACTTCATGCAAGTTCAAATATTTGAGATTTTTAAAGGTGTCTTCCTCCCCCATGTTCCATTCTCCCCCCTGAATGATTATATGAAAAAGGGACAACTCTTCAAGGTTGGGCAGTCTCGCTATTGTTGATAGTGAATCGGATGTCAGAGAAAAGTCATACAACCACAATATTTTCAAGCTCGAAGAGAAGTGAAAATCCCATGGCCGATTTGTGGCTGCAGAGGACGCACTGTCATTTGTGTTTGAACTTTTAAAACCTACAGAGAGCTCTTCTAGTTTAGTTAGGAAATCCAATTTCGGGAACCAAAATTGCTTTGTTGAATAATCCCATGATTCCTTGAGTTCAAATGAAAGATCTTGAAGATTGGGAAACCTTTCGAATATATGCTCTGTATCTTTGGAATAGGAAAGAATGAGTTTCCCTAAAGATCTCAAGTTCTCTAACTTTGTGTCCTCTGCTATCAGAATTGGTTCATCTGTATCCATATCAAAGAAAGAACAAGCACTCACGGATAGCACTCGCAACTTTACAAGATCCCAAATTCTAGGTAATAGTATCAAGGTTGATTCATCGTTATACACTGACAGGATTTCTAGATTCCAGAGGTTTGAGAAAGACAAAGGCAGAGATTTAACTTCTGTCCGAATGTGTAAGTACCTCAAATGATTCAACATGCATATTTCATTCAGCAAAGAATCTTTCACCTTGATAAAAGAGGGACCCAGGTTCAACACTCTAAGAAGCCTCATATGTCTTAGGTGAAATGTATCAGAGAGACAATCGTCCACCTTGTCTCCATTTATGGTCAAAGAATACAGGTGTTTACCAGAATGCCTTTTCTTATTTGAACTGAACAGGACAAAATTAAGCCCAAAGTGCTCCTCATCATCATCAATGATAATTTGACGTGGCAACAAATCTGATGGAGCACTTGAACTTATCAAATCAAACAACTTTTCCTCTCTTGCTTTTATCAAACAAAAGTCATGCACAAGATCATGAAGTTGGCAAGTCGGGTACCTACCTATCTCATTGAAACAAATTACCAAGCTACTGGAAATTAAATCATCCACATAAATCTTCACCACTTCTTCCATACGCTTCATCTCCGTCTTTTCCAAAAATCCTTCAGCACCCCATACAAATTTCAACTCAATGATTAGAATTGCAGTGTCCTTCGGCCTACTTGCAAAGTGAAGCAAGCATGGCTTCAGGTGATCAGGTAAGTGGTCATAACTTAATTCTATAACTTTCATCACTTCCACTTCATTCTTGAAAATAAGGGAATGCAAATCATTTAGAACTTCAAGCCACACACTCTTATTCTTTTCCCTCCCAGCAATGACTCCAGCAATCAGATCAGCCACCAAAGGAAGCCCTTTACAATTTTCGGCTATTTCTTTTCCAACATCCAATAGTTCATCAGGGCAACTCTCGTTTCTGAATGCCCTTTTCTCTAATAACTCCCAACTTTCTTCTGATCTTAGCAATCGAAGGTTAAGAGGAGCAGTGTAGAGTTTTCCATGCAAAGCCACTTCCTTTTCTCGAGTTGTCAAAATAATTCTACTTCCATTCACAACTTCTGGAAAAGGTCTTGTTAACTCATCCCATGCAGTAGTATCCCACACGTCATCTAAGACAATAAGATACCTCTTTCCATACAGTTGTTTCCGTAGCTTATCAGCAACATCAATATCCTCACTAAATTTTGAATCCAAGCCATTAACTTGATTAAAAATTTTATTCAACAAATTCTTCTCGTCATATTTTTGGTCGACTGTGCACCATGCATGAAGATCGAAATGACTAGAAATTGATTTATCATTGTATACTTTGTATGCCAAAGTAGTTTTACCTGAACCCGGCATACCAGTGATAGAAATGACATCTAGACCTGCCGGTCCACTGGTGAGCTTCCTCATTATCCAATTTGTCTCTTCCTCAAAACCTACAATTATTTTACCAGTTGTCAATGACTTGCTCTCAACTGGCTTCTTGGGAGAGTTCACAACAATGAGACCTCTGTTCTTGGGAATCTTCTCATGTAAATCCGAGACCTCTTCTTTGATAAGCTTGATCTTCTTTATGGTAATGGGAAGTGAAAATATAAGATGTAAGAGACCATTATCTCGAGCAATTATTGAATCAATGACATCTTTTGCCTCAAATGCCACATCTAAAACACGTGCCCAGAGATCTTTATGCCATTTTTGCTCAATATTCACGAAAAAAGATTTTATTGATTCTAGGTCTTCTTTCACCGACCCAATTTCTTCTTTTATCAAAGCAATTGAATATGCATTGGAATCTAGCAAATCCTTTAAGTGTATGTGTAGCAGATGCATGAAGAGCGGTCCATCACTCATGGGGAAGCAATATTGAGATGAGTCCGGGGCTTTCAGATAAACATGTTTGAGATCTTCCTTGAGGAGTTCAATATTTTCCAGCAACTTTAGGGTTGCATGATTTGTCTCATCGGTACTCTCTTTATTCCTTAATTTCTCTTCTAAGTCGGAAACAAGAGTTGATACCTCCCTGATAAGTGCTCCAACAAGTGCCGAAAGATCAAATAATTTGTCATGTTGAATAAAGTCCTTGGGCATATCAGAAAGAATAATTAATAGGAACTCAATCATGACATGAATGTTTCGAGCCCCTAAAGTGCTAGGGGTAATAACAGTCACCATGTGCTCTTGTAGATGAATAAGATATTCCCGAAGAATGTCCGGAGAGGTTTCCAGGAGCTTCGTAATGAAGAATCCAATTTCTTCTGAAGTTGAAGCTTTTAAATTTGTAAAACATATGTTCATAACCTCCAGTTCAATTGGAATAATCTTCATGAGTAGATGTGCTAGCTTGAAGAGTCGAGACTCTCCATCAATTTGATCATCCCAAAGGAAGCGTCCTACTCTCTCAGCCATGAGTTTAAACTGAGGTAAGACATATTCAACAATTTCGTGCTCAACGCAACCATTCACTATCAACCCATGGAAATCTTTCATGTTGCCACACACATTCTGAAGAATCTCATACTGAGTCACTAATGGAAACTTCTGATCAGCAAGAAACTTGGATAGATGATGGAGATTCAGGAGGAGGAAGTTCAACTGCTCCTCAAGCATGGTGGCACTTGATTTAGAACGATGGTGTGAGCAGATACAATGATCGATATTAACCCTGAGACGAGCAAGGAGATGATGCATGTCGTATTTACACCAGACATTGTTGTCAACATCATACAGAACTGATCGAAGCAGATTCTCAACCTCTTGTCCTTTGACAGTCATTACATCTTCAAACTGCTCCAAATCGGAATAAGAAAGCTGGACGTATGTACAAATAAATGCCAGCTCTGTTTTCAGATTTTCAACATCATCCTCGTCAAGAGCTTTTTGATTTTCCTCGTTCTTTAATATCTCTATGAAATCCAGAACATCGGCAATGTCCTTGCGAAGAGCAGAAAATAACACCTGCCAAAAGATGAAATGTCATATCAAGTATTCATAGCCACATATCTACGATTCAATACTTTACTCTATCAAATAACATACCAATGAGTTGTTTGCTTTCTCTTTCTCTCTTGCTTCTTGATTTTCTTTTCCTCTTTCCATGATTGTAATTTTCACTAGTCCGTGAAAAAGTAAAATTTCCTTCCTTTCCCTTCAAGTTCTCAAGATCTGGTGTATAAAGAGTACCTACATAAATTTTTATCAGGAGAAAGAAGAGGAAAAGTTGTAGAAAAACAATAGAAGAAACTGCAGAAAAAAGTCATAGCATGAAACAATTTTGCAGATATAGAATTGGGCTCTGTCAAATTTTTTGTAATTATTCGCTTGTTGTAAATTTTCTTTTATTCACACAAACAGATTTTCATCTTGTAGTAGTTGTTGTAGTTTTTATTTTCATTAGAGACCCCGAGACCTCTGATTAAGAGACCTTAAGCATAATCATACCTTTTGACATATTTTTTTTAGACAGATTGAAGAAGTAGTTCGGTTGAAAGGCGAACAACAAAAAGACGAATCAAATAGCTAGATCTAGAATTCCAAGATTACTAAAATACAATTCATTGACTTCACAAGTCCTTTTAATACCGAAAGTGCTCACTTTTTAACAAATCTAAATGGATCAAAACAACTCAGAAGAATCTTTAAGAGAAAATTTCAAGCCTTCCCCGAACGTAAAAGGATAGTTTTTATCATTTTCTTGACCACCCCCATCATGTTATTATGCTGTCAATAAAGTTTAGCAAACAAGATCTTACCTTTACACAGGCTGAAGTTTAGCTACAGAACCCTTTGTTTGAGAAATAATGCTGAAAAGTAGCAAAGAGAATAAGCTATTGGATCAAAAAGAAGTGTAGTTGAAAGACCAACAGCAGAAAGAAGAATCAAGATTATTAAAATATACAATTCATTAATCAATTGTTAATTCTGCTACTTGAAAGGCCACCACCAACATAAAGAAGAATGAAATATTAAAATACAACCCATTGGCTTCTCAAGTCTGTTTTTAATCAATTATTTGCAGGTTTCTTGTCTTTGACAATATGTGACCTGTAAAATAGTAATCTAATAGAAACAGAGCCAATTTTTATATAAGAAAAACTGTTGAAAATGACACAGAAAAAAAACAAGTGGTTGCCATTAAACACATTGTAGACATTGGCAATTTCCACTACAAAAAATTGTGTAACAAGGAAGAAGAACCTGTTCCTTTGCACCCACAATGAAATTCCCAGCAATATATTTTTAAACTTGTCTTGTGTGAACCATAAATTGTAACAAGTTGTTTGTGGGGCACAAATTTGTTTATCTTCTCAATATATGCCTCAAATTTTTAACACTTATGTATAAAGATCAGTGTAATTTCACAAGTGGGTCTAGGGATGTAGAGAGGTTGTTTCCAATAGATCAGTGCAATTTTCAATTTTTTTCAAGAATTGTATTCCGAAATCGTATTTGGACATAGAATTATTACAATTCTCCGCCAAAATTTAACTTGAATATTCCAAAATTCAAAAAAATCCAAATTATTTGTTTTCACATTTTCCGCTCCAAATCACTCACAACAATTCAACATTTTCTCAAACTATATTCAAGTTTTTTTATTATTGTGGTATTCGGACCAACTTTCACACTTTGATCTGTTGAGATTTGAACCTGAGACCAAATGGTTCTCATTTCTCAACCACTTCATGGACCATTAGGTCCACACTGTTGGGTGCCAAGTTATATTCATGTCCCAACATCACTCCAAATTCCATAAACCATTTTTCAACCCTTTCTCTTTTTTCACATTTCACATTTTTTATGTTCAAACTCTCACTTATACTCTGCTTGTTTATTTCTAAAAAGTTCCAACAGATTGAATTCCATCAGCATAATGTAATTGTAAGGGCCATGGCATACACTTGATACACATAAGTCTTCAAAAAAAGTCACAACTAATTAACTAGCAAGTACATTACAACACCATTTTCATCAGAGGAACAAATTGAACATGCTCATAATATTACCCATCCAAAAACATAATAGTATTTGTTACTACTAATCCCTCGGTCAAGGGCGAAATTGATGGTGTATGAGCTTCAAAAGCCTTCTCCAATAATCTTTAGCTCCCATGTTCCGTCGACTACAACCAGAATGCTAAAACTATACAAGGGGCTCGAGCAAAAAAGTGAGGAGAAAAAGATCAACGTAGAACTGATACCTGCATTTTTTTTCCTATGCAGAAGCCATGGAGCAATTCCCTGTTCTACATGATGTCGATTCTGATGCATCTCAAAATCAGGCATGTCGAACCTCCGTCCTGCCACTGTCCTGTATATGTAGAGTTTCTCGACAGGGCAACTTTCTGGCCTTGTATCCAGATGATCCCTCTCGTTGATAACTTCAAGTCTTCAACATTAACCAAAGGCAACTTCTGAGCTGGCAGCTTACTGAACAAGAAGTCGCCTCCAGCCTTGCAGCATTGACCAACAGAGCCATCTCCAACTTACAAAGACTTTTACAACCGGAGAGCACGTACTGGAGGCCTAGATTACAACTTTTTTCACAAATGTACTCAGAAAAGGGGTAATCTTCAACATATTCCTTAATCTTCATAGCAGAATCTTTAAGTTGAGGGCTCTCTACAAGTTTGATAATGGCCTCATTATAGCCCTGCCACTCGAATATGACCCTTTCTGACTAACAAAAGTGAAAAAGTTGAGTGACATACTGCTGAGTTGTTTACTTCCCCTTTCTCTCTTTCTCCTTCATTTTCCATGACTCTTTAAGTTTCTGATGTATAAAAAGAAGTAGAAAAAACTTATATATATTTTTGCAGATATAAATAACTCAATTATTTTCTACTTATTAGAGACACACCTTTTTACTTGATGAAAAATCTGAGATGGCTGCTCTTTCCAACAACCTATTAGCTTGATGAAAATTTGTCTGGAGGACAAGATAGAGAGTAATAGGACACCAAATTATTCATGTTAGGAAGAAAATGACAAAAAATATATTTGAACTAGTCAAGTTTGGAATCTACTCAATTTCTAGTTAATATTCAGAAATACTTCATTTGAGACTTTCATCAAACAGATTGTAGACACTTTTCAACATTCAGCATCTCTTCTCTTCCCAGATTTTCAACCAAGTGAACTCTTTTGTGGGATCGTGCACAATTTATATGACACTTTATCTCGTATAAAGTTGAACAAATATACACATGAATATGCCTTTTAACTTGTTCATATTTCACATTTATGTCCTTCAATTTTGGGTGTGCACAATTAGATACTTAAACTTGTATAAAGTTAGAACAAATAGACACACACGTTCTACGTGGCATCTTACATGGCAATATGTGTCCTACATGATGTCCTACGTGTATTATGTCAATTTATGTCCTACATGGTATCCTCCAATCCGTTTGTAAGTTGTTAACTTAATCTTTTAATTACTTTAATTCCCTCCTAATTCATAGCCTTTTGTTTTCTTAAAAAGAAAATAAATACTCCACTCTTCAAGTCTCAAATTATTTGTTTTAATTTAATCAGATCGATCGCTAAGGCTTGTTGAATTGAATTATATTATATTAGAGAAAATATCTAATTATTAAGCTGCATATATATTGTTCATGATAGTTAATCAAAATGACTAATTAGGATCATATTAATATCTCACAAAGCACGTATAATCACAACATCATATACTACAATGAGCTACTAACTTTTATTCGTTTGTAAATTGTTACACCATAATCTTGAAATTTCTTTATATATGTGTGTGTGAGGGGGAGGGGGGTGGGGGGTCGGGGGTGGTTCATGATAGCTAATTATGAAATGACTAATAATTAGGATCAATTAATATCTCACAAAATACATATAATCACAAAACTATTAACTATTACAACATTGATCATATACTACCATGACCTTGATCTACATGACTAATGTCATTAGTCGATCGAGCCATTAACTTTTATTCGTTTGTAATTTGTTATTTTAACCTTTAAATTTCTTTTTAATATCATCCTCCTAATTCATAGAGTACTTTCTTTTTCTTATTTCCCTTAAAAGGCGAATAATTTCACTCTTCAATTCTCGAATTTATTTATTTTAATCAGGTAGATAAGGCTTAAGGAGTTGAATTAGGGATCCTTTGAGATGAAGTGACATAACTTCATTTGTTGATCCAACTAATTTTCCCCCTATAAAAACTGCTGGAACTGAAGCATTACAACCCATCCTCATAAGAGCTTTTTCCATATCTTTTCCATCAGAATCATGATCAAGTTCATGCACATATGGATCAACTCCAAGATCTCGAAATAGTATAGTGACCGCGTAGCATAAACAACATGTACTCTTGCTGAAGATCATTACCCCGTGCTCTGACGACATTCGTTGTACCTTGTCAGCCATTTCTTGATGATTAGGTCGTGAAATAATCGTTGAATGCCCTTGGAATAACAACAAACGACTAGCAGTACGATGAAATATGAGTAAAAATGATGGTAGGATTTGATTTTCAAAAATTAGGGTTTGTTGCCCTATTTGATTTGACTCGTCAGACTCTCAATTGTTATTTATGTTGGTTGTATTAAGCTTTCAACATATAGATGTTTACGAGCTATACTTGATATTCTGGTATATCATCGGATCTAAGTTCAACAGAATTTGAACATCGATCCGATGGTTAATAATTTGATGCTAGAAGAGATGAAGGAAGAAGCAAAATAGCAAGAAATAAAAACTTGAGAAATATTAGGGTTAATTTTTTTAAGAGGTTGCTTGGAAATAGAGGGTTTTCTTGGCTACACTATTTATAAAAGAAAAAAAAATGGAACATCTAAAAATGAAAGTGGAGTTCTCTGTCTAAATTGTAAAGATTCAAAAGATGGAGTGCTTTATTTAGATGCTCCAAGAACTGGACCACAGCTCTACTAAAGAGAATTTTAATAAATAAATAAAGGAAGAGAATTTTACTTAATAAATAATAAAGAAGAGAATTTTAATAAACAAATAATAAAGAAGAGAATTTTAACATATAACTAAAAAGAAGAGAATATTAATATATAACTAAAAAAAGAAAGAGAATTTCAATCATAAAAAATAAAAATAAAAAAAGATATTGTTTCATTCCATAAATTAGCTTTGAGCAAGTTGGAAGATAGTATATATATTCTATTTGGTCATGCACTTTTTGAATAGAATCTTTTTGGTGGAAAAAGCTTATATGAACCACCTAAAAATATATACCTACATGCACTTTCCATATAGCTAATTAGGATTTATTAGTTTTTTAGTACTTATATAATTAGACATCTTTATAATCAGGAGCGAAGCTATGTGATTGTCAGGGCATCTAATTGGACATTTTTTGTCAAAAGAAAATATCGTATATACAATTAAAATGATATACAAAGTGATTGAATAACATATTTTGAACACCCTTGATGCAACATGTTGTTGTCGCATAGTGGTTTCAAATGCCTCGAATGAGACAATGCTTGCGTGTTCGAATTTGACTAGTAGCAATTTTTTTATCACTTTTTTAAAAAGAGTTTTTGTTGTGCAATATTTGGACACCCTTCATAAAATTCCTGGCTCCGCATTATAACAGTCATTTTCTGTAATAACATTTAATTGTAATGACTAAGTTTTCTTTGAAATAGATTTTTCACGTTATGTTATACTCCCTCAGTTCATCTTTATTTATTTATTATATTAAAAATACAGTTTCACATTTACTTGTCATTTTTAGCATATAAAAAAAACATATTTTTTTTTCATGTTTAATATTTAATTATATCTAAGACTGAAAATCAATTAATATGATATGATGGTAAAATGCTTAATTATGTTAATCATTATTTCTTAATAGGCATACAAAATTTAAACTAGATAAATAAAAGTAATTAAATCGAATAATATATAAAATAATAATAATATAACCAGTATTGTTCCATGAAGGGGTCAGAGGGAGAATTATATATTTTTGATACTAACATTTCAAATATTGTGTGCGCATGTTAAAATTAAAATAATTAATAAGAGTTGATGATTATCCATAATTAGTCATTAATTCATACTATAAGAAATTCTCTAGATACGTGGACACAAAACTAGCCGTGCAAGATTAAACTATATTATAAAAGTTTTATTCTTGAAGATGCATATTATAATAATAATTATTTACTATAATATAATGTGTTGTCAATTTTTTGAGATTCTTTTCCCAATATTCTTGGATTATATTCACTGCTCGAATATATAGCAAAAAATTGAAAAGTGTCCACTTCCAACTTGAGTTATTCTTCACACACAAAAAATTTGATCAATGGCCGTACACTTGTACATACACTATTAGTATACGTGATGAATTCAGAATTTTCACTATGACGGTTTGAAAAATAAAACTTTAGTACATATGATTTGAACTTGAAATAATATTAAGGTGAATTTTGAACCCTCTAAATCACACCGCCAATCTCTAGTCTTGTTTTTAGAAATTCAAACCTACATACATACAATGAAAAAAATATCTTATATATACAATGTAATATTTTATCGAGGGTATTCGGGTGAACACTCTCGCCCCCTCCTAGATCCGTCCTTGATTAGGCAAATGCAAGTTTTAGCCTAATTTCGGGGCATAAAATATGTATTCCTAATCTTCTAGGTGAGTTAAAAGGGGTTAATTAATTGGCTAATTAACTTTAGGTGAGATCCAATATAGATTCAACTTTCTATTCACTTGTGGAATCGACTATCGCGGCTCCTTTCTTCTTGAGAATCCATACATTCCTTGTCAGTGTATGAACAACTATCTCTCGAGCACAAGTTTAGATTTGGCCTCGATGTGAGAAATTTTTGATAACACAAAAAAATTGTTGATCAAATCTTTGACAACATGAAAAAACCAAAAGCTAGATCTACGTATATATGTACCCTCCCTTGCTCTATCATATCCAAGGGATGTTGATTACATTTCTTTTTGTTATTTATATCAATAACCGGTTTATGGATGAGTGGTTTTGAAGTAGTCGGTCTAGCTCTGAATCTACGTGTGCATGACTTTGTTTCTCAAGAAATTCGCGCAGCAAAAAATCTTGAATTTGAGACTTTAACCAAATTCTAATTTAAACATTCCCCCTAACTAGTATAGTTAATGGCGAAATCAAAAATTATCTTATAGTTATTCAAGAGTATTTACATATTAGAGTAATATCAATATATAATTTTTCAGTCAAAAATATTGAACTGACCACCTTTCGATATACGTAGCTACGCCCCATTTCTCCATCTTAGCGTGTGCTGCATGGATATTTTTATGGTCACTTTACTAAAGTGAGTTGAGGGATCGAATATATAAATATATATGTCAAGTTCTTGTCTATCTTTAGCTTTGATTCCAAGAAGATGATAATTAAGTTCTTCTCATGGCTATTTCTTTATATTCTTTTCCTCACTATCCGGAGGAAAAGATAAGATATTATATTCCTTCAAGTAGTGACGAACTCAGAATTTAGAATTTATAAATTTTGTTTTTTTATCTAGTATGTGTTAATTCTTTTCTCATACATGATATTCATTCATGTTTATTCCGATTTCTAAGTGATTTCGGATGCTCCTTGTCTTAAGCCCCATGTATCCGGTCACCTTTGCAAATTTTTGCTATTGTTACTGTTGGATATTTTGTAATATATAGAGGTCTTAAATTGAACAGACACATTTGTTCGTGAAAGAACATGATTGTTATGAAAAGTCATTTTTTCATGAAAGAACATGACTTTTATGAAAAGTCATATGTTCATGAAAGAACATGACGCTTATGAAAAGACACATCTGTTCATGAAAGAACATGACCCTTATGAAAAGTCATATGTTCATGAGAGAACATGACTCTTATGAAAAGTCATATGTTCATGAAAGAACATGACTCTTTAAGTTCTATAAATATAAAGGCTCTCTAGAAGTAGCGAAGAAAAAATATGCATGTATAAACTAAGGGTTTTGTTGTATCCTTGAAGAGAATTGTTTGTATTTACCCCAATCTGTATATGGGCAATATCTCTTTAAAAAAAGTGTTTTCACGCCTCAAAGTCATCTTCTTCTTCAATCATATTTCCTACTATTATTTTTTCTAACAATTTTAAAGAGATCTTGGGTTTGAAGAAGATTAACGAGACAAGATCCTTGAATTCTTGAGGAAGTGGGCAGTAAAGAAAAAATATTCGACTGATTTAAAGTATGATTCTAAGGCAGCAAGTCATATGGAAAAAGTGAGCCAACAATGGATCACGAAGGAAATGACATATATCGGGTTCTGCTTTCTTAACTTCTCTTATTATTTATTTATGAAGTTTTATCCTTTGAAATTTTTTTGAGAAATGATTTTTCATAAATATTAGGATAAATTAATTCACTTGTGATGATCTTGAAATGCTTTTTAAATAAGTTTAAGAATAACATATTTGGTATGCCTATTATAAATTTGTTATTTGGGACAAAGAAAATTATTATGGCATAATAGTGTTGCAAAAAGATCATGTGAAATGTATTTTCAAGTTGTGAGATAATATATATAAATTCCTTTATTTTGATGGATAATATTTATACTTGAAAGTTACTAGAATAATTGAAATTAAGAGAAATAATTACTTTTTATTAGATCATTTGTGTTCATTAAAGGTTGAAGATTTTGTCTTCTTATTAAATGTTCATGTGTTGTAGTATTGGAACGCTATAAATTTGATAACAAGATGATTTACTAATGTTAATTAGATGTCCACACAAGTTATGAAAAGGACACTTGAAACATTTAAAGTGTGGGTGATTAGATCATGATTAATAGTCAATAATATTTGAAGAAGTTTAAGATATAAATTATTTCTTCAACACCCACAAGATATATCTTTGATATATTTAGCATGGTAGTTTTATTTACAACTTGATAATTTTAGTGATAACTAGTTGATTAAATTGCTAGTTTGATGATTAGGCTATAAGTCTTCGTAAAAAATATTATGTAATTTCGTGAAGTAGTGTCACTTGAAATGTTGTGACTTTTCATGAAAAAAAAGTATATGTTGTAAGATAACTTTTGTATAGACATGACCATTCATACATAGATGAATTGGCGTGTTGGTCTATAAATAATGAATCTTCTAATGATAATGATAAAATCCATATAAGTTGGATTTGTAACATGTATGATGTCATAAATTTAGCATCAAAATAGGCTTGAATTCCATAGTGGAATAAGAATATATTTAGCATATAGATTCTTGAAAAGAAATGTAATGGTTGAAAAAATATGATTTTGAAATGTTGTGGCCACAACTGATGCAATCATTTTAAGCTATTGAGATAATGATGATATCTATGATATGCCTCTGTGAAAGATTTGTTTATAATTTATATAAATCTTGTAAAATCTAATTTCAAAAAATGCAGTATAATAAATGTGTGAATGAGTAAGACTAAATTCCTTAAACTAAACACAAGTGATGGGAACCCAACTTTGAGTTAGTATACACTCTAACAATACAAGTTCAACGGGTAATAACAAGTTACTTTGTGTTGCTAAAGCACGAGTTTTTCTTTTAGAGCCTTGATTCAAATGTACTGCATACTGTTATGTGAAAAGTTGAGGAGTTGTTAAATGCTTGATATAACAGGGGCATAGTGATAAACTTCATAGTGCAGACTCATGTTATGCGGAGGTTGAATTAATTCTTAATGAAATTAGTAAATGTCTAGAGTAACAGGGACATGGTAGCTAATTTCACGTATATGTATATTGAAGTGGTGCCGCTTCAAGCAAGATCTAAAGGATTGGCCTTATAAATATTCATGAAATCAGGATGAGCACATGGCCATAAACATGCTAAAGCAAATACTGGGATTTCTAAGCTATATATAATATTATGTGTGTGATATTTTCGGTTTTGACACATGCAATTGTGGTTCAAATCTTTTAAGATACCAATTACTTTGTCAGAACTTTAAAGCATTTGCACTAACGGAAAGTTCAAATCTATTATAAGATACTCTCTGGTATGCATGATATTATGAGAAATATTACAAACTAGTGGGGGATTGTTGGATATTTTGTAATATATAGAGGTCTTAAATTGAACAGACACATTTGTTCGTGAAAGAACATGACTGTTATGAAAAGTCATTTGTTCATGAAAGTACATGACCCTTATGAAAAGTCATATGTTCATAAAAGAACATGACGCTTATGAAAAGGCACATCTGTTCATGAAAGAACATGACCCTTATGAAAAGTCATATGTTCATGAGAGAACATGACTCTTATGAAAAGTCATATGTTCATGAAAGAACATGACTCTTTAAGTTCTATAAATATAAAGGCTCTCTAGAAGTAGCGAAGAAAAAATATGCATGTATAAACTAAGGGCTTTGTTGTATCCTTGAAGAGAATTGTTTGTATTTACCCCAATCTGTATATGGGCAATATCTCTTTAAAAAAAGTGTTTTCATGCCTCAAAGTCATCTTCTTCTTCAATTATATTTCCTACTATTATTTTTTCTAACAGTTACTTAATTACGTCATATCTTCTCGTACATGAATGGTAAGCTAGTACGTTTAATATAGTTACGGTCTTAAGCCTCAATTAGTAGTCATAAGGCCAACATGTACTCTTCAGAGTCTCTTGATCCTAAGGAGAGGAGCTCCAACCTCTCTACTTTCTTTCTAAGGCTCGAAATAAGAGGTTTCGATTTTTTGGAATATTTAACATGACTAATAAAAAAAGGGTGTCCTTTTTAAATCATATAATAACCTGCAAGACTTTGAAAATTTAAATCTTTATCTTAGTTCATGTTAGAACTTCAATATGAAAGTTGTTGATGAGTAACCTATGCATGCATAAGAAAGATATATAGTTTAAGTTCGAGTGATTCTTTTGCAACTCGAAAACATGAAATTGGAATCGCTAGTAATCACATATCAAACATCTTGTAGTAAATGTCTTGGGCCCTATATGCACGGTCCATCATACTTTGAAAATTGATTTTCTTTGAAGTATCAGACTAAATAAGTAAACTTTAATTGCATATCCTTATAGTATATGAATCAAATCTCAAATGGTTTTGAGTATGCAAAATTTTAGGATTTTAAGTTTATGAATCTATCTCATAATACATTGTACATCCGTCTCTATTCGAATTCAAATTGTCACATCAAACAGGAAGAATAATAGCTTGAGAACATATACAACAACAACAATTATTACTATGCTTCAGTCTCAAACAAGTTGAAATCGACGAAACAGAAAAATTTTACAAGTCTGAGAAAAGTTTTCCATTATCGGCCATTTTGACAAAATATGGCTTCCTTTTCTCCCTCAACCTCCATTCCTTTTAAAGGAAAAAGAGGATTAATTGGAAAGGAAAATAAAAACATTGGGTTAAAATTGACACACAAAAAAAAGTTGTGTACAAGCTACGAACCTAGATGTTGTTTTTAGTATAAAAACTTACAATAAACCTAATTTGGTCCGGCCCTTCTCCGGACCTATCCACAGTGAAAATTTAGTGCACTGGACTATTCTTTTTCTTTTTTTTTTTTTACTACTAGAAATCAATCAATATCCGATTGACAATCCGTCATATTCTAACCCGAATTTTCAATGAAAAGTCCATCGGAAACATCTCATACGAGTGCTTTTTCGACGATTTTCTGACCGAATTCCCGACTAGAAGTCCAGCGGAAACATCTCAATCGAGTGTGTTTTACGATCGAAATGCCATCAGAAAGTGCTTTTCCGGCGGTTTTCGACTGAATTCCCGATGAAAAGTCCGTCGGAAACATCTCACTCGGGTGCTTTTCCGATCGAAGCACCGTCGAAAACAACCCATACAAGTGCTTTTCCGACGAATTTTCGATCGGATCGCGATCAAAAAATTGATTGATTTCTAGTAGTGTATTTTTACTTATAACCAAATAGCTTTGGCATCAATAAGCATTTGTTTGAGTGAACCATCAACTTGTAAAGATATAATATCCTTAGATGATCCAACATATTTTCCACCAATAAAAACAGCAGGAACACATGGATTACAACCTAAACTTCTCAATGCCCACTCCATTTCTTTCCCTTTTGGATCTTGATCAAGTTCATGAATTGCTGGACTTGCTCCAATATCATAAAATAGTGCTTTAATACTATGACACATAAAACATGAACTCTTTGTGAATATTACTGCTGCCTTCTTTGATGCTAAGTCACCTATTCTATCCATAACTCGATATCGATCGATACAAATAATTAATCGATACGTATATACGATGAAAAATGGGAGAAAATTATGAAGAATTGATTGATCACTAGTGTTATAAAAACTTTGTGTGGTAGATGGTGATGATATTTGAGGTTTCATATCTTGGTTATTTATAGAGAGTTTAGATAGTAGATTATATGGATAAAATTGTTTATCCAGAAAAGGAAAAAAAGAAATTATACTGATGCATAAATGAAAAGGCAATGTTCCTTAAAGATATTTTTCCTTTGGATAAAGGAAAGAAAAAGTTACTAGGAAAAAAAAAGGTCACACACCCTTTGAGAATTTGAGTTTAATTTATGTGCAATAAATTTCGTCGTTAATCTGTAGCTAAATATTTTGTATGTAGCCTGAATAGTTTCATGATTTGTCGCTAAAAACGATAAATTTTGTTGTTTAGCTATAAAACTTGTTCGTACATCTTTATTCAAATTTTCTTAAGTAGGATTTGTCGAGAGATAATTGATATCTCTTCATCTGAAAGTTACACCATGCGGATAGGTCATCAATTTCTTTTCTATGTATATATTTTATTTGTTGAATCCCCTTAGCGTATTCATGTGTTTAGTTTCTTTATAGTTTTAATGAAAATCCTAGCTTGACCAATGCGTTCAAATTCAGATCATTTAAAAGACAATTACATGTATGTAAGCCATTTATATGTTACCAATTACAACATATTAAAATTCACTCATATAGTGTGAAACTATTATTATATTTTGAGTGTAAATTAAACTAAATTCTTCTAGATTTTGACCCCTTAATGCTATGAAAAGTTGACAGAGACCATAATGATAATACTAGATTTCTGTAAAATTCCTACAACTTATTAATTTTACTAATATACTAAAGGCAAAGATATTATTCCTTGTTTTATTCATGAAAAATTCTTTGTTTAGTGGGAAAATTAAAGTACTTTTAATTTTGGAGATCTAGAAACTAATTATACAGTAATATATAGATTTGTTTCATAACTTTAATGATGTGTAAAGACAATGCTACTGGTACAAGAGATGTATAGGAATATCGAATAAAGAAAAAAAAATACTATGTTCTATAATTAATTCATATATATATAAAACTTAATGGTGGAAAATTTAATATTATTTTTGTGAAGGTTAAATTTCTAAGGACCCCAATGCTATAAATAAGTGAATTTGACTTTTATACGCAAAGGGTCATTTGATTCGTGGATTAAATTATTCAAAATTATAATCTTGGAATTAAATAATAGCATAAAACATTTTTTTCTTCAATTATTAATTATTTAAAAGATAATTATAAGTAACTACTCGTAAAGTTGGTTTACCTTTTATATACGAACGATAGAAGAAAATCATTTTAAACATATGCATGTAATAGGTAAAACTAGTTATCTAAGTCTGACAACATGCTACAATATGTTAAGTTGAATTGATTGTATGAATTAAATTATTTACATTGTTCATGTATATAAGTTAAAAGCTTTCTGTAATAAATGAAATTAATAACTTGAAAAATCTAAACAAAATTAACATATTATTATTACCAATATGATTATTATTGGTATAGAACTAGGAGGATCCTCAGATGATGTGGAAAAGACAAGAGCTTGTCCATTATTTTTGTTCTTATAACCTTTCTTTATCTATGAGATTCAATATTCTTTGTTCACTAGGGATGTGTCTCAATTTTAACCAAGTTGAGTACTCTTCTATTCTATTATATTTCTTTTTATTATTCCTATCGAATATCAAAACAAATCATAAGAATTATTTTCAATAATGAGTTCTCTTGTGACGTAAGCATTCTTGGGTGGAGTAAGCTATTTCATCATATCCTTGAGAAAGGGCCAATTTCGTAATTGATGATCAGCAATAGGCTTCGTTTCTATGACTACATTTATAATCGTTCATTGAATGACTGAGCGAGAACGATACTACATTCCCGATAAGACTTAACTTCCCGATCATTCATTAAAAGACTGAACGAGAACAATACTGCATTCCCAATTGTTTGTTGAAAGACTGAGCGAGAATAGTAAAGGGCACACAAACAAAGAATGTCGTCGTGCAGTTAAGCAATTGGCCAAGCTGAGGCAAAGTATTGTAGATATTCTTGTTTCAGGTAGTTGAATCTATATACTTATTACATTTTAATTTTCTTTTTCTTTATATATCAGATGAGGGAATGATTGGAAAAACAAAGAGTATCTTGTAGTGATAGAGATGCATCTTAATTTGATTCATCTCTTTCTCTACTGAGGCAGAGAAGTCTGGTGCACAAAGCATCCCGCGTTTACGCAGGGTCCGGGGAAGGACCGCAACCCAATTGGTCCAAATACTGACACATTCCGACATTTGGACAAGTTGCAACTTCATACCATTGATAAAATGAGACAATGAGGAGATACTTCAATTTAAAGAAGAAAACATTAAGCTATTTATTGATGATAAATATACAGAAATTACCAGGAAAGCATTAAATAAAACTTGATGTTTACATTAACTTCACTGGCCAACTTCCCCGACTCGACAGTTGCATATTCGGGATTGAAGAAGCACCAGATGCTGCACTATGAGGAGGGATCCGCCTTGGATCCTGTAACAAAATCCGGGTTGTTACTCTGGCGATGAAATAGGAGCCAAAGTAAGGGAAGATCCCGACATGTAAGGAGCATTCGGTATATCAGGAAGAGAAGAAGCTGATGGACTATATTGTACTGTTCCCATAGGATGATCAAATTTACATGTTCCACCGAATTTACAGAATCCTCTTTGCATATAAAAGGAACAAGGCTGCACCCCCTGCTTTCAAAATGAAATTAGTCGAGTATCCAAACAGATAACGACTTACACACAGCAATACTTTCAGACTAAAGAAAGATCATATAACAAGATGCTCTCTCCTAGCTCAAATAAATTATGTAAAAGTGTCCGAAAAGGTTCAGATATGTTGAAGCTCAGCTAGACAAAGGAGGAGATAAGAAATACATAAAATTTACACCGATATGAAACCTTTGAAGCCTGCGTTCATAAGCCAAAGAAAAACAACACAGTAATCCTTTTAACTGTTATACAGGCAGGCGAGTGTACTAGAAACTACACGGATAATTAAAAAAAAACAGCATGAAAGAAAGGAGAGATTTACACTTCTTCCAAGAAAGAGAAAGAAGTATTCTTGTATCAGACTTAAGATGATAACAAACATGCTTGTTTATACTGGAACAATCCAAGGAGGCTGACATCTCTAGTGTAGTTATATGTTCAGAAGTTAGAAGATATGCTGCCATCATTTTGGCATTTGAAAAATTAGACAATTGCGAAATTTCAACTGTTTGTAATCTGTGGGGACAGGCATTAACGCTGGATATCGTGACATTTTCAAATTGTAACATTTTATGTTTTCATTTCTTGGGACTGATAACTAACAGAAGCCTAATAAGTCATATGGACCAGCTATAATTTCAAATGCAAGTTTGAACATCGACTGATGCAGAACAGATAAGAGAAGTCAGACTGCCCTTTTGCAGTTTCTCTAAATGGCACAGAGCATGCAATAGGCAAGTATCTCCATAGCTCCAACAAGAACCGTGAATATAGATTCAATAAAATAATACTTCTTGAATTCTGTGACAACCAAGCGGAAGGCAGCCAAAGAACGGCATGCATACAAAATCTTCCAAATCACAATGCATCCAACAGCATACTAAGGCTTGGCGTGATCGCAATATCAGGCAGGACCAGATAAACAACAATGCCCATCACAGATTATCCAGATTGGATTATAAATTAGTGATGCCAAGTCAAATAAAAGGGAGAAAGAAGGATATTAGTCATACCGGACGCAATGGAAGGCCCGGACGCAATGGAAGGCCTAAGGGACTGAAAGCACAATCTGTCTTTGATGCAATCCAGTCGGCGGGATGATGAAACTTACAGGATGATCCAAATTTACAGTCCCCAGTTTTCATGTAATATTGACATACTGGTTGGCCTGGTCTTTCTGGAAAACGTTTTTCTTTCAGTGCACTGCTTGAAGGGCCAGCAGCAGAGTGTAACGGAGAGTAAGGTGCTGCATAGGCAGCCATAGAAGATGCTAGTTGTGACATCCCATAAATAGATGACATCCCAGCAGAGGGTTGAGCACCAGGAGATAGTGCAGGACTCACTGGTCCCTGCAAAAAGCAAATTAATCACCCCATAAGATTATTATTTAAGTCATATGAGATTATTGAGTGAGAAAATATCACTATCATTACCGAGTAAGTGCTCCAGTTCTGAATGGTCATCACTCCTGGGTGAAGCAAAACTGGACCATAAGTACCAGGTACATAAGGACTAGGTAAGAGTTGAGGTCTTGCTACTCTAGAGCTAGTTGATGTACTGTTATATTCTTCAGGAGGAGCAGGAAAAGAAGACACTGTTGAATAAAATGGACGTGCAGTTGCTGGCGCTGATACCTCAGCATGGTCAGGATGATGGAATTTACATGTTATACCAAATTTGCATTGCCCCGTTTTCAAATAATAGGAGCATTCTCTTTCCTCCTGTTGTAGTTGATAAAGTTAGAGAAATCTTAGTAAAACTTATAGGTAGGGTACACAAATGCATACATATATGATACAACGCAACAGATCAATTACCGGGTGTAATGGGTATCCATAAACATTTAGTGATATATTGCTCAAAGATCCACCTAAGTTTCTTGGATGGTGGAATTTGCATGATGCACCAAATTTACAGGTCGCTGTTCTTAGATAGTACTGCAAATAGAAATTATACATTCATCACACATTAAATCAATACGTTATCCAAGGAAGGAAAAGAAAAACAGAAATGAAGGACTCACATACTTGATCAAACACGAACAATCTCGGGATCAGAAATAGAGTTACCTGGCATGTAGGCTCTCCTATTCGTTCTGGATATTCACTTCTTTCCAACAGCACAGCACCAACCTGAAATCCGAGCGACTCCCAAGTAAGGGTTAAAGGAACTCATGCTTGCAGCTTGCCATTCCAAGAAACTAATAGCATATCCACAAGATGAAAAAATCTAATAAAAAAAGCCCATTTATTATCATTATAGTCTTTTCATGCGATCGAGTTTTGATTAGATTGCCTAAGCTTTTCTCAGGAACTGATCACTCTTACTAGGTGTCAGTCCTGTGTCTACTCACTCTAAACTAGGCCTAGTTAAGATGTAAAGTTAACTTCGAGTTACTGACGGCGTATAGTTTTCTTTTACATCACCAATGTGACATTAACCTGTCCATGTATACAGGTTAAATCCAATTCAATAAGCTTGTGGGTTCATGATTCTCTATGAAACTATAGGGCTCCATAAAACATGTAATGACGATAGTAAGCAGGGATGATCTACCCTATTAACCACAAGCTATTGCTCAAACTCTATATTTGACTGTGAATTCAGTTGTTAAAGTATATTAACTTGAGTTCGCGCTATAGGAACACATAAACTTCAAATCTTAAATTTGTCTTATGATAGTATACTTAATTAACACAAACATATAACTATTACACGAGATCAACAACTTACAGAGCTTCGTTCAGGAGGATGATTATACCGGCATTTAGCACCATATCCACACGACCCGGTACGCATATAGAAGGAGCAATTGGGTGTCCCGGACCTTTCCGGGTATGCTTCCCTGCTCCACAATCCCAACCTCCTCATTGATTCTACATTGTCAAAACACACAAAAAATACAAAACAAAACAAAACCCATTTCAGAAATCAACCATTTGAGTCATAAAAAACCCTAAATTTTTTTTAAAAAAAAATCAACCCAAAGTTCAAATTCATCATTGGAAAAATACAAATGGAAAGTTGTTCTTTTCAAAGAATAAAGAAAAAAAAAAACTGTACACTAAATATCCTGTATTTTTTTTAAAAAAAATTTCTCCGTCATTCTAGTGCAATGAGCATACCGGGAATCTTAGTATCTCAATTGGTTAGCTACTATAAATTTCATCTTGCTGGCGAGAGTTCGGTTCACAGCTATATTTAAAAATTTATCAAAAAAATTATAATTTTATTTATATGAAAACCCACCTTCTAGACCAGTTTCGGGTCCAACAGGAACCCATTCCGACTGTTGATCGTGAGACCGACCGTACAACTCCATTTTTTACCTGAATCTGCTTATCTTCAACTAACAAACACTGAAAGAATCAACAAAAAAATTTACACCGATCAAAAAAGTAGATCGTGTATATATATATATATATGTACACAAAAATTCAATTTCTGTTTAGATTATGACTAGCAGTAAAAAAAAAAAAAAAAAACACAGAGTGAGTGTGTGTTTTTGGTGTTTTCTCTCTCTATTTGTTCTCTCTCTAGAACTACAATGAAAGAGAGATTGTTGGTACAGTGAGTTCAGCTATTTGAAGTGAAGTAAAGCTATTTTGTTTTTTTTGACACCATTTTGCTTTTATATTTTCTTTTCTTTTTTTCTTCATCTCTGTACCCGCCAAAGTATGGAAAATGGGGTTATGCATTAAATTAATCCCAAGTACATAATACATACATCATCGGCTCGGCGTAAATTATTAGTTTCATTTTTTATCTACCTCATAATATCGGCGTAAATTATTAGTTTCATTTTTGATTTGCCTCATAACATAATAAGTAATCTCAAATTCTTATAAGAACATATAGCTTTTAATAAAAAATTAAAAAAAAATGTTGAAAACACTCTTAAACTTGATGAGAATTTAGGGATATATTTCACTCATGTTATAAGATCGGAAGTGTATTTAAGTTCAGTTAATCAAATAAATGGGTATTTTTAACATTGTCAATATTTTGGGGTAGAAATTAATAATTCGCGCTAAATTTAGAAATATTTTCTCTCACTCTTTTAATAATCCCTTTGTTTCTTTTTAGTTGTCACGACATGATAAAATTTGACACAACCCTCAAGAAAAAATGAATAGAAAAATGTTGTTTGACCAATATATCCCTTATTAATTCTTCAATCTTTATCTATGTGGCCGTTTGGTACAAAGATTAATAATGATGGGATTCGTAATGCAGAGTTTATTTTTATCAAGTGTTTGGTTCATTTATTTCCCATCTCATCTTGTGTTTGGATTAAAACTCTATAAAAAGTTTTTTTTTCAATTATACCCTTGAATTATTATATAATTGGGTCAAGGTAGATAATTGTCGGGCAATATTATTTTTTATGACCTTCTAGCTAGCTAGGAGAAGAACAATTTTGTTGACATGTTTGCAATTTTTTCACTTGGATTATTTGAGGATAAATAATTGTCATCTTAATAAATTGATCACTCACAAAATATCAATTTTCAATGTAAAAAGATAAATCATCTACTTTTAAAATCGAAAAGATGATAAACAATAGTAAAATTGAATAAACCATCTTCATTTATACATGAAAATTGTAAGTTGTAATTTTTCTTTTAGTAAAGGAAATGCATCAAAATTACAGCAACCGACACTTGGTTTTCATTGAAAATTTGAAATTACTGTTATGACCCTGACTATAGTTGTTACGATTGTGTTTCGTCATAGTGCATCCGTGATACTTTGATCATCAAAGTACATTGGAATTATGCTAAATGTCCCCACTAAAATTGTCTTTTTGCAAGTAATTGAATGAATATGACATTTCCTATTCAAGTTTTACTTCATTAGTAGTTGTTAGTTAACATTTACTACTAATTGTCATTTAGTAAGAATCCGTTTGGATGAAATTTTAAGTTGATCAAATTAATTTTTAAATCAATTTTTGGTTTATTAGAATGTTTAGCAATTACAGAATAATTTAAAATAAGTCAAAAGTAACTTAAAATAAGTTAAAAGTAGGGTACTCCCAACTTCTTTTTTTTAACTTATAAATCATTCTATTTTGACCAAGTATATTACTTTTTTACCCTTAATTCTTTTATAATGTTAATAACTTTAAGGGTATTTCAGACATTTTGATTAAAAAAAAGTGACTTTCAACACTTTTTTGCCAAACACATTAAAAACACATAACTACTTATTTTTAAAATGACTTTAAAGTAACTTTTTAAAAGTTATTTATGTTAAGTTAATCCAAACGGGCTCTAAATGTTAAAAGGGAAAAAACAGTTTCTAATAAAGTTTTTTTTCCTTTCAGGCTTGAACTTGAGACCTTGATCAGATGAAGAGCGGCATTATCAAAAAAATTACTACTTTGACGGATTTTCCATCGAAATTGACTCATCAATAAAGATTTTTTGGCAAAAATTATCTATTAAAAACACGTCAACGAGCTAAATTTCATCAAATTTCATTTCAAATTAATCACTTTTTAATAATACAAAAAAAAATCTCACTCATACCACTTGTTTGCAATAAATTTTAATGTGACAAAAATAAATTACAATCACAAATAAAATATGAAGAAACATAGTTTTATTCTGTTTATCCCTTGATTCTTCTCCCTTATGATTTCTCCCTGATTCGAGGGCCGTTACTCATTAGTGGCGTATTTCCCAAACTTGGATGGTTTGGACTTGATCTTCGTGATTCGAGGGTCGTTAGTGGCGTATTTCTCGAACTACGATGATTTGGACTTGATCTTCATGATTCGAGGGTCGTTAGTGGCGTATTTCTCAAACTACGATGATTTGGACTTGATCTTCATAATTCGAGGGCCGATAGTGGCATATTTCTCGAATTAAGATGATTTGAGTTTGATCTCTTTTTGAATATTTCATGAATTAGTGAAATATTCGAGATGCCTCTTTGAGGAAATATAATACCCTTTATATGTGCATGAATTAAGGTTTAGAGTAGAGTTGCCTCAAAGAATCTTAATTGGAATCGAATACATCTTGTAGATTCCCAAATAGAATTGAATAGTCTTTTAGAGTCCTACAAATTTTAAATGTCTACACCACCCTCTCTCTATTTCTAGCAAAAATAAATTTTCTCATTCAATTCTTTTTTGTATATCCAAACAAACAAAAAATCATGAAACTTACCTCATTCTTTGGACCTTGGTTACTTGTTCAATTTAACAAGACAAGAAAAATTAACACCAAGAAAATGTAAGTGGTATAATTGTTATTATGCTGTATCTTAAGGGGTGAAATAGTAATTAGACATGAAGTGAAAAAGGCACTGATATCCTGAGAAGACAGACATGACACAGTGACAGTTTGGTAGGCTTGTGAAAGGACCAATTGTAGATGTACAAGTGTAATTGTACCATAATATAATTTGTGGGGCCTATAAATTAAATATCCTCTGCAACAAGCCACCTCATGTAGGAAGAAATTATTAACTCCTGCATATAAAAGTTAAATCCTAAATAAAATCTCTTGGATATAATATTGGCTTAAATTATCTGCGATTTCTTAAACTGTTCGCTTACTTCATTTAGACATCTCAATTAAGATGTGTATCTATTAAACACATCTAGCCTCTTAAATTCGAATAATTTAAACACCTTTTATCTACGTGGCACATTATTTGTAATTTACATACGTGAAAGATATCTAATTAGGTGTTTTTTGTGGAAACATAATATTCTTTCTAAAGAGGCAAAGGTAGGTTTTGTGCTCCAATGGATAGCAGGGGAAGTTTGGGGTGGGTAAGTTACTATTTTTTTATACTTTTAAATAATTTCTTAAAATTGTTTGCATACTTCACTTAGACATCTTAACTAAGATGTGTATCTATTAAACACATCTAGCCTCTTGAATTTGAATAATTTAAACACCTTTTATCTACGCGGCACATTATTTGTAATTTACATCGTATAAGTACGTGAAAAATATCTAATTAGGTGTTTTTTTGTGGAAACATAATATTCTTTCTAAAGAGGCAAAGGTAGGTTTTGTGCTCCAATGGATAGCAGGGGAAGTTAGGGGTGGGTAAGTTACTATTTTTTTAAACTTTTAAATAGTTTCTTTTTTCTTTACTTTATGATACATTTTAAATATTTTTTAACTCAAATATAACATATGTCATTATTTAATTAGTTAAATTGTCATGTTATTGCGAGTGCATTTCACACATTTAACATTTTATACTCTTAGCTTATTCTAAAAAAAATGCTCAAATGATTCAAATTCGAGTGGATAAATGTGTTCAATAGGTACTAGTCCTAATTGAGATATCTATAATATTTGCTTGTAGACAATGACTTAAGTCTACGATATTTGATTGTAATTGTATGTGGTATATATATATAGTTAATCATCTTAATATTTTGAGTCTTTTAACATATAATGCATATGTTTGAAATAATTCACGTTTATGGTACGTTAATTTTTTTAAAAGGAAAACAATGAAAAAGAAGAAGACGCAAAAGAAAAAGAAAAGGAGGACGAAAAAAGGAGGAGGACGAAGAAGACTTAAAATAAGAGGAAGGACGAAGAAGAAGAAAAAAGAAAGCCTACGTGATCATTATTATTAGTTATGATGACATAATGTTATGTTGGGGTTAGTTATGATGTGATAAATTGTGATGAGATTATTTCTTATTGAGTGTTTGGTATGTTGTATTCAAAATAATATGCATTGCCCTCCATAGAGTATTGACGGGGTCTATACATATTTTACCCTCCCATCAGGGGCGGACCTAGAGTATGCCGAGGGGTTCACCCGAACCCCCTCGGCAAGAAATTACATTTTATATTTAAGGTATTTTAAAAAAATTATGTCAATATATTGATTTTGAACGTCCTAAATATAAGATTAGAGATTTTTTGAACCTCTGAATTAAAATTTTAGATCCGCTACTGCCTCCCATATCTCACTTGTGAAGTTTCAATAGGCATATTTCTATTATTGTTATGTTGTAGAGTAAACAGAGCCAAAATTTCAAAACTACTCATTTTCAAGAGAACTCGGATAATCACCCCTACAAAGTGGCTGTTTTTGGTAAAAGATCTGACCCAAATATAAAACCCGACCCGAATATTATGCTGACAACAAAATTTTGAAACAGTGATGAACTTTCCTTTCTTGATTTGCTCAATTTGCTTGCAGGAACAAATTCAATCACCAAAAAAACCCATCTTTTCTACTTAATTTCCCCATTTAATAGCAAATTGGAACTAGGGTTCCAACAGAACTTCAATTATGGTGGAAAAAAGGAAGCCTTTAATTCTTTCTTCCACCAAAAATCTGCTAAATTCACTCCTGAATTCAGAAACCCCAACCCAGATTTCATTATTGTCAACAGTACAATTGAGAGCTGGAATTCTTCAAGTATCAAAAGATGCAAGCAAGATTTCGAACCCCAAATTTGTTAATTTTGATGATTCTGCTTTGGTGGGGTTAACTACTTCTCAGCTTAGAAGACTTTGTATTACTTCTGGTTCACTGGTATGATATGCCTATACCCAATTTTTCGTTATACGTGTGGGTCTGATTTTTTTTATAAAAAAAATCAACTTGTGGATATATTTATGTTGACTAGTGAGGCTTGCTTAAGTGGTTGAGCAGCTCCGTCATCCACGGGTAGATTGAGGTTCGAGCCATGTTGGAGGGTAAATGAGAACACTATTGATCCTTTTGAATTTATAGAAAAAAAATATATTTTTATTGATGGAACAAGAAGATGATGAGACTAGAGTTAGAGCCAGAATTTGAAGCTTATGGGGTTGGGATTCTAGTCATTTTAAGCTACTGGGTTCTAAGTTAATAACTTGTACATTTTAAATGTATTTTGTAAGGCAACTACATGGGTCATACGAGGACTATTGGGTTCAGACGAATCCATAACTTGTATTCTAGTTGTGTCCGTGGAGGAGACTCGAGGAATATGTTGAATTGGTTGAAAGACTTAAACTTGGTAAAAATATTATTGTTTGTTGATGGATGAGGATGAGACATGAGCTTTTACTCTAATACCATATGTCGAATTGTGTATAAATCCTGAACTTTGGAGAGTGATACTTTTATTTAAGCATTAAGTTTTTTGTCCTTATTCTTCATTGTATTATGCTAAAGATGGAAACTTTAAACTAGGATTCCGAGAATCATCATTTTCTCTGTGAAGTGTTGACGTAAGTGTTCTTGGTTTCTTCTTGTTTGTTTTCTTTTTTGATTCTTGGCTGCAATGCTGGCTTTGCTTAAATCCAGAAGTGCTTTAGTTTTGTCCCCAAATGACAAGTTTTAAGATGGAGACTGTGTAGAGAGTGATTTATTGTTCATTATACATTCATATATTTGTTTATCTGAAATTGGAATGTTACTTGGCATGCTGATTGCTATTGTGGATTTAGCTTCTTCCTTTCATACTTCATCACATAACTGATCTTCCGAGCATTAATTTTGCAGCTAACTAACAAATTTCAGTAAGGTTACTTGTGAAAAAATAAGCAGTAAAGATATAGCAGTATTTGCATTTGCAAATACCATAGTCTAGCTGATAAAATTACCATCAACAGCTTACTCCTTTTATTGATCTTGTTTTAACTTGTTACTGCCTCACCAACTTAGACATATGTAATTCTGTATGACTCTGTGCTCCCTTTTTTGCCGTAGGTACTCATCAAGAATGTCAATACAAGTCAACAAAGAATTGGACAAGTGGTAGTTCTAGATCCTCCCAGTTTGGACAAAGTTTTATCTGAGCGTAGCTCGTCATTGTCACATTCTTCCCTGACAAACTTTCTCTTGCCATTACATAGCTATTCTGACTGTCACAGTATTAAACCAGATGGAGAAGTTGCTTATTTATCTCCAATTCTGGCATTTAACCTTAATTTACATTTGTCATGTTTGAGATCAATGATTCACAAAGGCAAAGAAGCTTTATCACCAATATTTGAGGCCAAATCAGATAACATAGTGAGTGAAGATAATGCTCTCATTACTCTAGGACTTGAACCTTTAGATCAGTTGCCAAAATATGCCACACACCTGAGGGCTTCTTTTGTGAAGATACCAGAGTGTGGTACTGTTGATTCAGTTAAAAAAGATTCATCAATAGAAGCGGAAGATCGTCAAGAGTTGATCGATATGGAATTGAATAAGTACTTTGGAGTAGATAGATTACTTTCTAGAGGTGATCTTTTCAGTGTATTCATCAATTGGAACTGCAAATCGGCTCTGTGCATTCCTTGCAGTCAGAAGAAGCAAAATGATGTTTCAGACCTTATATATTTCAAGGTTCTAGTTTTATTTCTTGATGTCATAGGTTCATGAGTAACTTAAATGCCTTGACACTCACTCTTATAAGTAAGCATCCCAGGTTGTAGGTATGGAACCTTCTGAAGAACCTGTTCTAAAAGTCAACCGTACTCGAACCGCCCTTGTACTTGGAGGGAATGTACCTTCTGCTGTTCCTCCAGATTTCTTGATTCCCCGGCCACAAGGTTCCCTGCCTTTACAAGTGAGCACGGTGAAGACTTTAGCCTCCATACTTATACCACCATTATGTCCATCAGCCCTTTCATCAAAATTTCGGGTTGTTGTGTTGTTGCATGGCTTGACTGGTACGTTTAGACTTTGTCATCTGTTGGTTAATTAGAAAGATGCTACTTACTGGATGCATTTTGATCTTCTTTTCTTTTCTTAACTGCTATATGGTATTTTCTTTTATCACTTTTCATATGATGTTGCAGAAAATAGCATGATGATTCTCGAGTTTGTTACATATCTGCACATAATCTCTAGGAAGGGAGTTCAGCATTTAGATTTTTAAAAAATGAACATGGTTTATATGTCTATAGTGGATTAGTAGGATAATGTTTTACGTTATTAGAAATGTGATTATATAGTTATTAGAAATGTGATTATATAGTTTTTTCTTTGATAGATTTTTTTACATGTACTTTACAAGTTTGTGGGATTATACTGGGTTTGTTGTTGTTCTTCTTCACAAAAAAAGTTATGCAGGTAACAGCTGCAGCTTCGTCTATATATAAAGTAATTTTCATTGATGGGTGATTTCAATATTTCCTGCAGGATGTGGGAAGAGAACTGTGGTTAAATTTGTTGCTCGTCAATTAGGCCTTCATGTAGTGGAATACAACTGTCAGAGCATATTTGCAAATTCTGATAGAAAAACATCTGCTGCCCTTGCTGAAGCCTTCAGCATGGCTCGCAGGTATTTTGGAGCCTAGGATTTATCGTATATTACCTAACTGCGTTGGAGCTCTACCATCAGGTTGTTGACTATAATTGGATGTCAATATGTCAGGAACCTGATTTTAGCTGTTCCCTGGTAGATTGACTATGTAAGGCTAACTTAAGATTTTCTAACTTACACAATGCTACTCAGCCCTCAGTTAATTTGTTTTTTCCCCTGTCTCAATGTCCCCACCTTGACGGAATAACTTTTTGTAATTGAGAACTTACAATAGAGAATTCATCACTAGATTCATGAGGATAAATTACACATGAAAATCTTCACGTTTAAGTAATTACTTGCTGTTTTGGATTCTCATATATATTTCATGATTGTCTCTAAATGGTTCCTCTGATCCAATATATAAAAGCTACTTTCCCTTTCACTTTTTTCAATTTTATTTGGGCCTTCGTTTATAAGGTAAAAAAGTTCAAAAGGTTGCTCTCTGACTTGGCCAAAAAAACTTCCACATGAGAAGCTGAAGGTAAATTTACTGAACTTACAAGGATTTTAAGCCAAAGACTCAATTTCAATTTGCTCAGCAAAAAGCTCAGTTTCTTGTTTATTTGGGGCCTATCTTAATGGAATCATCTTCCATATCTGAGAAATCAAAATTGATAAAGTACACCTAATTTATATTCTTTACTATTTTTTTTCCACATGGTTTGTATTGACCAACCAATCACTTTTACAACATTTCGACAATGATATTGAACATGTATTAAACCAACCTCAGTTCAGGAGGTGACACCGTCTACACTGCCCTTCCCCCGAGCTTGCATAGGTGGGAGCCTTCTCGCCCTGGGGTCCGCCTGTTAAACTAACCTCAATTAAAGTCCATTCCAACTCTATTTCAAATTCATCTTGTCAAACAGTGTCAAGTATATCAACGGCAAAAAAACTGGTTGTCTTTAATGTGTTCTTTTATTCCTTTGAAATCACATTTCACTACAGGTACTCTCCTACTATTTTACTTCTTCGCCATTTTGAGGCCTTCCGTAACTTGGGCTCTAACGAGGGTTCACCACATGACCAAGTTGGTATGAATTTAGAAGTTGCATCCGTCATAAAGGAATTTACTGAGCCAATTGCTGAAGATGAAGAAATTTACTCAGAAGGAAAGTCAAATGCTCGTAGTGTAAGATAAAATCCAAGTTCTTTCGAGTTTCATGTCTTTGTGCTATTCATATCATACTGAATGATGTTGATGAGTTTTCTTATGAATTATAGTGATCATCATCAATTGGATTGTTTTGTTTTTCTTTCCTGTTCTCTTTTCCAATGTTTTCATGTTGTTCTAATTTACTTGGGTTCATCTGCATTTTAAAAAAAATTTCTACCACAACTTACCCCATGTTCTTTCCTTGTAAAATGAATTTCTTCTACCACAACTTAGCCCATGTTCTTTCCTTATAAATAAAACAAAGATTTACCCCATGCTCTTCCTCATCAAGTCCATTATGCATGTGGTTATTATCATAGCCTCTGTTCTTTAGGGGTGGGGTGAACCTCTTGACAGATAGAAAGGCAATGACAGAAATATTACCTTCTATTGCCACCCCTCTTTCTGGAAGGTTCTGCTTCACACGATAAACTGGAGAAGAGTTGGGTTTATGCTTATTCTTGTCTTTTGTTGATGCAGCAAGTAAAGGTTGCTCATCCTGTAAATCGGCACCCGGTGCTGTTAGTTGCTGCTGCTGATAGTCCTGAAGGCCTTCCACCAACTATTAGGCGTTGTTTCAGTCATGAGATTAGCATGGATCCATTGAATGAAGAACAAAGGAAGGAAATGCTCTCCCAGTCTCTTCAACATGTTAGTGAACTACTTCCAAATGTAGGTAAACTTGATGTTTCCTTTTCTAGTGTGTGTGATCTTAATATTCACTACTATGTACGATACACTGGCACTGGGTATGTTGTTGTTGTTGTTCTATACACTGGTCCTAATGTCTTATAATACACTTTAGTGGCTATTGGCCAAAAGAGCCCTGGTGCATTGAAAATCTGTATGCGAGAATGCCCATGAAATTGATAAACTTGAGGAGTGTAAAGGGTGAGAGAAAGGAGGTGGGTTGGGGAGAAGACGAGCAATGGAAGGACTCTCATCTATTCCTTTCTGTTATTTTCTAATTACTGAAGTTATGGGTGCCATTTGTCATCATTTTTGTTGCAGACTTCTTTGGAGGACCTTGTGAAAGATTTGGTTGGTCAGACATCAGGATTCATGCCAAGGGATCTGCGAGCTTTCGTTGCTGATGTTGGTGCAAATCTAGTCCATAGTCACGGTAGTCAGGATGTGAAGGTTGTGCATGGAGATCTGAAAGAGGGTTCTCATGAGAGCAAGCCGATTGAGAATGATGGCTCACATGACTTGGCAAAGTCACTAAGCAAAGAAGATGTAATGAAATCACTGGAACGATCAAAGAAAAGAAATGCAACAGCATTGGGTACTCCAAAGGTAAAATCAGAAAATGATTACACTAACAAAACTAATCTTCTTGTGCTTCTTTTGGGTTGGTTGGACTCACTCAGTATTTTAATGTTTTCTGCAAGAAATCGAAGCATCAAACTTTTCTTCTCTTTTTTTGTGTGTGTTGGGTTGGGGGGCAACAAAATTTGGTGGAAGTTCAGATATTCACAATTGGATTCTAATGTGCTAACTGCTTATATTGGTTTGGTACATCTTTTCTCGTTTAGTATTGGATTGTAATACAGGCAGTCAAATATTGTCTTGAAAAGTCTAATTCTTCTGCTTGAGAAAATGCTTATATATATGGTTTACACTAGTTTAGGTTCCAAATGTCAAATGGGAAGATGTTGGTGGGCTTGAGGACGTGAAGAAATCAATTTTGGATACTGTACAGGTATTGCTTTATCTTACTCCCCCATAACACTTGTAAAAACTAAAGTGAATAAGCCTTCTTTTAAAGTTGACACTTGGTTATGCTGACGTGTATCAAATTGAAAGTTAAGCTTTTCATTTCTGTTTTCTTTCGGATGATGTGACTTCCTTTGTCTTCATTTGTAATGCAGCTGCCTCTTTTACATAAGGACTTGTTTTCGTCTGGATTGCGCAAGCGATCTGGGGTTCTTTTCTATGGACCTCCTGGTACTGGAAAAGTGAGTTTATGAGTTGCTTTATATGGTGTCATATCATCCGTATTGTTCAGTCATGTTCCGGACGTTTATAATACAGTCTTTGTTATTAACATTTTGTTGAAATGTTCAGACTTTACTGGCAAAAGCTGTTGCTACTGAATGCTCCCTGAATTTTCTCAGTGTGAAAGGGCCCGAGTTGATTAACATGTACATAGGAGAATCAGAGAAAAATGTTCGGGACATTTTTCAGAAGGTAATCTATTTTTTGCTTTTGCTAGGATGCTTTCAGAAAATATGCAGCTTATTTGGAATTTTTCTGCGATATTGCAGGCCAGATCAGCTCGACCATGTGTCATCTTCTTCGATGAACTTGACTCGCTTGCTCCTGCCAGGGGTGCTTCTGGAGACTCCGGGGGTGTAATGGATCGAGTGGTTTCTCAGATGCTTGCTGAGATTGATGGCCTGAATGACTCTACCCAGGTTAGATACTCTACTCAATCACAAAATAGATCTTTGTTCTCTTTTTTGATAATCGAGAAATACCCAAGGTCTAGCTAGCGCACATTTTGAAATTTTGGTGGAGAATGGGCCCGTTCTCTACCCTTCTCCACTTAAATAACCTACTTTTGTCGGCAGTAAGATTCAAAATCGTGACGTGCGCCTGATCTACACTTCACAGGTTGCGCTCTTACCACTAGACCAAAGCCCTAGGGCTAGCGTTTTGTTCTCCTTGGTACTTATCTTAGCTAATTCTTGGCCCCTCTCCTATACAGGACTTGTTTATTATTGGAGCTAGCAACAGGCCAGATCTTATTGATCCTGCCCTTTTGAGGCCAGGGCGATTCGATAAGCTCCTTTATGTTGGTGTTAATTCTGAAGCCTCGTACAGGGAGAGGTACTCTTTTATTCTGACCCTCTCCTGTACTTATCTTTGTATTCTCTATTTGATTTCTTGAATTTTCTATAATATTTAGGGTCCTTAAAGCACTTACACGGAAGTTTAAATTGAAAGAAGATATATCTTTACTCTCGATAGCAAAAAGGTGTCCTCCAAACTTCACGGGAGCTGATATGTATGCACTGTGTGCTGATGCTTGGTTTCATGCTGCGAAGCGCAAGGTGAGTGTTTGCATCCCATATTTCTAATTTTCAAATACTTTACTTAATATTGTCGGTGCAATAGGTAACAAAGAACAACTTGGCAATTTTAACCAACCAATGGTATCTCAATTTTATCAAACATATGTAAAGTCTTATGTGTATTATCGTCATATCTGTTTCGTGAAAGATATTGAGCAATTTAGTGTTTTTGCTGTAGGCATTAACTTCAGATTCGGATTCAACTAGCTCAGATGAAATGGATGACTCAATTATCGTGGAATACGAGGATTTTTTAAAGGTAAGACAGCCACTAATAGAATGTTTTGTGGTTTCTCTATGGGTGGACAGAGGTGGATCCAGAATTAACGCATTAGTTCAACGTTTAAATTCTTTCTATTTATTCCGTCGCATTTGTTATTATGGATTCATAATTTAATATTCGTCGAAATTTTAGTAATTTTTTTAACATATATATTACGCTCCATGTTGATTTAAGTTGAACCAGGCTACATCTGCCTCTGTGGGTGGATATATATCCTATGCTACTAGTGAAATGATCATCTTTCTCCATTTTGAAGGTCTTGGGAGAGATCTCTCCCTCGTTGTCGATGGCCGAGCTTAAAAAGTATGAGTTGCTCCGGGAACAGTTTGAAGGATCATCTAGATGACAGAGAGGCGTTGCTCAGGAAGTTTTCTCCTATGGTTCGATAACCTTCAGCCCTTCTTTCTAGATGTGGGTACCTGAGGCGCCCTCATCTTCTCATTTAGTTGTTGCTTGTTCCCGTTTAGACTGAAGTGTCACCGTGCACGGTTAGGGTTCCTCCTACAGATGGGTCAGGAATTCGAGTCGCGACTCACCCAAATGCCCTCCACTGGCCCTCTCTGCTTTACGGGTCTGGATTTTTTGTGTCATTTCAGTCGTTTCGACAGGAAGAAAGAAAGATACAGAAGGATACTCAAGATAGATTATGTTGGTGCTATCTACTTTCCATTTTGAGTTATAGTTGATAATAATTGTCATTCTGCATTTGTTTTTGTATATAGAATAAAATAAAATCATGCACTAGTTGATTTAGCAATGAAGAACTATATATTTCTATATGGTTATTCACTACAATTCTTGATATGTTGATGAAAATTTACTTCAGAAATGTAATGGAATAAAGAATGAGTTAGTCTTTATCCTGTATCGATTATAAGATCAATCTATGAATAGATCACTGTAATCTCTCATTATTCACGACATCCCTTGTTTCTCGCAAGAACGGCTCCTAGGTGGTTGCAGACCTTCATCTCCATTCTCGGAGCGAAGAAAGAGGAGTAAGAACAAGAGGTTGTCCTCTTCTAGCCTTTGCAATTAACATTAAGTAATCATGTTAAGCTAATAAATGCCTGATATTTTTTTTTATTTATCTTTTATTTACTTAACCACAATTGATTAATGTGTATTTTTATTTTTATTTATAATTCCTTAGGTCAAATTAAAGGGATGCTGGCCTTCAAGAATATGAGGGATCACCAGAAGAATATTCAGTGTCATCATCTCTTTTGGGATTTATAATATTGATGATAACAACAAATATATAGGGACAAAATTGATTTCGAAAGAGACGTATTTCTTTATGATTATGAAATCGCTTTAAATAAATCGATTAGCAGGGTAAAAAATGCTAAGCAAAACAAGACAAGTGAATTAAAACATTTATGAGGTGATTAGGCTATATTTACATCACTAGTATTAGAGAATAGAGATTGAGACTTCATAACTATCAGCTATCACCATCAATCACCTATGTTATTAGTGACAGTGATTATCATTGTTAATTATATTATTGTCAGTTGCTATTACACTTATCACTTTTGTTATTATAATTATATCCATTGTCACATCGTTGTCATCGTAAGCGCCTCCTCTGTAACCATTATTACTCGCTGCCATCACTGTGATCAATCCTACTATCAAATATTAATCGCCTTCACTATCGCAACTAGCACTGCCGTCAACTACCACCAACACTATCGTCAATCATCACACAATCTTCAGCCACCATCACAACACCACCAACTACTAACTTCAACCAATTCCACTATCACAATCACTACCATTACTATCAAATCTCACCACCACGTCAATTATTACAACATCAACCACCATCACCGCCACTGCAAATCATCTCCACCATCACTAACAAACATAACAATGTCATTTTACTTTTATCAAATAATACTTTTATTAAATTTATATTTTCTTAATGTTAAATTACTTTTTAAATTTGAATTACATATTTATTATATTGAAACAAATAAAAATTATGTACTTTCAAATATTAAAAAATAAATAATTTCAATTATTCAGTATCTAAATTAAAAAATGCATCTTAATTATTTAATATACATTTAAATTTAGACGTCGTAATCTTAACGAAGGAAAGTGATAGGAAATGAAAAGAATTTTACACATGCCAAAAGTGAGAGGAAAAGTTCAACAGTAGAGAAGTAGTCAATGACCAACTTTTTACAGTTTAGGTATAAACAAAAACAGAATTATATTACAAAAAACTACATTTTACAGTTTAAGAAAAAAAGAAAAACAGTTCTTTTTCTTTATTTAGAAAAAAACAGTTAACCATACAAAATGAGAAAAAAAGAAGAAGTAAAAAGGAGGCTTTCTCTCTCTTTCTTTCTTCTTTCTCTTTCATATCTCTTTCTCTCTCATCGTTTTTGAGCAAAACTGAGATCGCACTAATTCGATCCAATATATATTAGAATTTGAGAAACTTTGAGCTTTTCATATACAGTTTTTTTTTTTGTTGGGTTTTTTGGTGAATTTGTTTTATTGTTTAAAAAAGTCAACTTTGTTGATAAAAAATTTGTTTTTTTTCTACTTTTTTGATTGGTTGAGCAGAGTTTTTTTGGGGGGTTTTCTGGGTTTTTGCTATGTTGTAATTGGGTGAAGGAATTTTTATTTTTAATTTTATGTTGGAGCTGAATTTAGGGATTTGGGGGTTTGAGAATATTCTTGAAATTCCATTTTTATACAATTTTGATTTGGTTTTGAAGCAAGTTTTTGTTTTATTTTTTCTGGGTTTTTGTTGTTTCATGTTATAATTCGGTGAATATATTTTATTTTAGTTTTTTTTTGTAGTTGAAGTAAGGGGCTTTGAGAGTTTTGAAAGTGTTCTTGAAATTCCATCTTTTCTAGGATTTTGATTTGGTTCTGAAGCAAGTTTTTCTGAAGTTTTGTTGTTCCATGTTGTAATTTGGTGAATATTTTAGGTTTTTTTGTAGTTGAAGTAAAGGGGGCTTGAGGGTTTGAAGATTCTTGAAATTCCAGTTTTTCTATAATTTTGATTTGGTTCTGAAGCAAGTTTTTGTTTTTGTTGTTCCATGTTGTAATTTGGTGTAGTTGAAGTAAAGGGGATTGAGGGTTTGAAAATTCTTGAAATTCCAGCTTTTGTTGAATGATTTCTGTAGGGAGTGGGGATGGAAGAAAGGGGTTAATTTAAGAATTTGGTGTTAAAACAGAGATGAATAAGAATAAGCTTGAAGAAGGAGAGACTTGTGATGATTCGACTGTTGACCCTGATATTGCACTCTCATATATTGTATGTTTTTTTCCTTCCCTTTTCTTATTTACTTTCCAAGATTACATTTTTATTAATCAATGTTACATAGGGATATAGGTCTGTGGAAAATGTAGAGAAAACTTCTAATACTTGTGTAATAGTTGTCTTAGATGAGCTTAAATGGAGTGGCAGGGTTAGTGAGGATTCATTAAGGTGTAGTTGTTGCTGCAGCAACAGTAGTAGAATATATAGGTTGTGGCGAAGCTAGAGTAGAGCTTGTTGACCATGATATTGCCCTCTCCTATATTGTATGTTTTTTTTCCTTTCTTTTCTTGTTCACTTTCCAAGCTTACATTTTTATTAATCAATGTTACATAGGGATATATATCGGTAGATATTGTAGAGAGAACTTCTAATACTTGTGTAATAGTTGGCTGAGATGACCTAAAAGGGAGTGACAGGGTTAGTGAGGATTCATTAAGGCGTAGTTGTTGTTGCAGTAGTAGTAGTAGATTTAATAGGCTGCGTCGGAGCTTGAATATAGCTTGCTTCGAATCCAGTAGCTTTGGTCCAAATCCTATACTTGTCTTAAAAAAATTCAGTGAATATGTGCAAATTATTAATTTGGAATCCAGTAACTTAAAAGAACTAGAACCCCGAACCCATAAGCTTCAAATCCTGGTTTCGCCTAACATAGGGAACCAGGCAAGGGTAGAAGTCGGAATTGGACCCATATGGATTGTGTGATAGATTTCAATCAGTAACACTAGACTATAAGTGTTGGTTAGTGTTACATTTTCTAGCTTTAAACTAAGATTTGAACTTCAACTTCTTACTTATAATCAATCGTTAACTTTACCTGTGTCCCAAACTTGATGAGTCCGCCTCGTGATACTTTTCATTAATCCTTTGCTCATTAACAGTAAACTCGGGTGCCTATGTTGCTTCTTGCTTGTACCATAATAAATCGTAATTTGTTTAATTTATATTGTAATTTGCTTTGTCTTGATTTTTATGCTTTGCTAATATTTACTCAAGCCTCAGTCAAGCTATAAACTTTGTCAGCGCCATGTTTATGATTTTTTATCAATTTTGTGATTTACCTTACCAAAGAAGTATCATTCTGCATATAATTCTTGCGCCATCTTAGCTTTCTCACTTTTACTCTCAACTGGCTCTCATGTTGAAAGTTGAAACTGATAAAAGAACTAGCTGTTGCAACAGCCCGTTTCATAGAATTGTATTATGCACTTTCCAGCTTCTCACATAGCTGTTCTTATTCTTTCAAGGATGAGAAACTCCAAGATGTTTTGGGACATTTTCAAAAGGATTTTGAGGATGGAGTTTCATCTGAGAACTTGGGTATTACAATGGCATATCCTTAGAATCAGAAGTTCACGGTGATGTGCCTCGAATTAATGACTATCGATTTGTATGTGTTGCAGGGTCAAAATTTGGTGGATACGGTTCATTTTTACCTACATATCAGCGTTCACCTTCTTGGACTTGTTCAAAGACTCCACCAGATGCCTACAACAATAACATATCAATATCACCGAGTAATTTGCGCCCAGAGGTAGCTACTGTTGAGAATATAATTAAGTAAATAAAAGTGTGTGCTCTATAATAACTTAAGCTTTTAAATGTGATGGTCACACACTTCCATTGTTCCACATGGTATTAAAGCAGATAGAGGTCCTGGGATTGAATCCCACTACCACCTATTATCAAAAGAATTTCCACGTGCTTGGCCCATGAATAAAAAAGAATCAACTTGCACGTGAGGGGACGTGTTGAGAATATAATTAAAGTAAATAAAAGGGTGCTTTGTCTAATAGATTAGGCTTTTAGATGGGATAGTCACATACATCAACTACCTTCTAATGAAGTTGTGTTTTATTAACAAGTACAATTGTTTTCCTCACATTTATTTCTACTTTGACTAAGCAGTATGCATCATCTTGTTATGCAGGGTGGTCGTCGACCCTCATCAGCCTCCTCATCTGCTTCTCTATCAGGAAGGCCCCTAGCATCTTCTGCCTATTCGTCAACAATAGTACCTGCACTGAAGGCTCCATCAGCTAATGGGAAAACAAATTCAGCTCTGCAACCTGCGCAAGATGAGGACTCCACTTCAAGAAGTGAACTAGTCAAGAAGCCAACAAATCTCTCAGACAAGAAAGCTCCCAAGTTGCATGCGAGAGTTGGTATCAAAAATTTGTCAACCCAAAAGAAAGCTGAAATCTACAGCGGGCTTGGCCTTGATGTATCTCCATCATCATCGCTGGATGATAGCCCGATAAGCAGTGAGGGCTTATCCCATGACCTTAAGGATTCCCGATATGAATCTCCGACAAGTATACTTCAGGTGAATGCTCTCACCCCTCTCCTAAAAGCATAAATGTTTTCTCTATATCTCTTCCTTTTTTTTGGTCAACTTGACCTTGGGTTCTGCATTTTTTTTGTCCATGTGTTGAGGCAGATTATGACCTCATATCCAATGCATGATGGCCTATTGTTATCCCCGCTTTCGGATGATCTGCTTTGCTTGACTGAAAAAGGAAAGCTACGGGGGGAATGTGGATCTGAATGTATGATCCAGGAAAGCCTAGAAAGTTCTGTTGCATTAGTAAATGGAGCTCATTATGCAAATAGGAAATCTTCGGAAGCTAGGAAATGGAAATCGTACAATAAAGATATTTTAGGAGTTGGCTATGGCAATGACAATCAAAATGGTAGTGCAGTGCAATCAAAGGAGGTTGATGTAAATGTTATCACCTGTGAAGAACTTGTTTCTGAGGCATTAAAGCTCCCTCTATTATCTAATCCAAATCATAATGTTGCTGATCCTCCAAAAGATGCTGGCAGAATAAGTGACGGTCCAAGAACAGCCGTTAGGGATAAGGCGACGGAATGCTCATCCTATAAAGCTGGTTTACAGGAAAGTCATTCACCAGAAATGCTGAAGGTTTCTGATGCTGTCGGTAATAAAAGTTTGGTTGAACATAACAGCTTGATAAAGGAAAGAGTTAATGTTGGAAAAACTGAGAAGCCACGTTCATTTGGGGAGTATCCGATATTGGCTTCAAATGAATCAACTTCTTTTGATGCTTTGCATGCCAGCCAAGACAACCGGGATCATAGTGTACAAGCTATCGATTCCTGGGGGAAGGCAAGATATGGATCAAAAGGTTCGTCAAGTGGAACCAAACAAGATGGCTCACAATCTTCCAACTATGTTATGATGAACCATCAGGAGAACCCGAATTTTAGAAGCTCAAGTGGTACTTCTCGTTCACTGGATAAAAATTGCAACCAACACTCGGGCGTTCCAAATAGCTTAGTTGTAGAGAAGAGGAGACATAAAAGCAAAGAGAAGAAAATTTCTCTTGACAACCACTCTGATGGAGGTATTCATCTTTAGTAATCACATTTTGAACTTGCTGCAATTGTGAAATTCTGGTATTTATCTTTATTTTCTGTATGGGATGTTTGACAGGTACGAAGGTTGCAAATACGAGGAACATAAGTGAGGTGGAATCAGATGTATCTTCCAAAAAAATTAAGCTAGATGATGCACATGATGGCGAGAACCAGACCTTCTGCCCTGTTGTTGAAAAGCCTGGATGGAGGTCAAGCAGTACTGTGTCAGGGATGATTCGAGATAAATGTATAAACAGGAACTCAGAGGATGATTCAAAGAAAGACTTGGTTTCAGCAAAGAACCCAGAAACCCATATTTCAGATGTGTCAACGCATAAGGGGAAATGTGACAATAATGATTCTCCGATTAAGAGAAAAGGGAGCGAACTTCTAGATTCCTTGACATGTAATCCCCAAGATTCTATGGAAAAAATATGTGATGACATCTCCAGGAAGGAAAAGGTAGCAAGGGTCTCCTTGTCTGACCGGAAGGACACTAGTGCAAGCAAAGGTAGTGTTGGAACAGGTCAAGTTAAAAAGGAACAGCAGGCTGGGCAAGATCTGGATAGTACTCTATCTTTGCAGAGTGTTAAAGCTGCAGATTCTTCACAAAAGGATTTATGCAATTCGCGACCTTCTGTTGCTGCCTCTTCAGCCTTTCCCACTTCTAGTCCCAAGAGGTCTTCTGATGGTGAAAATGATGGGTTCTCCAATGAATCCAGTATGGTTAAGAAGGATAATGCCTGCAATGGCAAGAGTTATGATCCATTATCTGAAGCTGATTTAGAGGAGAAAGATGCCCATCGCGAATCAGGTACAAAAGTCAAAGCAAAGACCACGGTTTCTGGTTATGCTACTCAACAGGATACCAATGTAAGTGCAGATCCATTACGTCAAGTTAGTCAATATGCTTGCAAGATTGGAAACTCAGACCAAGGCTCTGATAAGGAGAGAAAGAATGACCATCAGTTTCAGAATAGTGAGTCTGTGTCAAATAGGAAAAGAGGTTCCTCGTCAAGGCGTAAAGAGAAGAATCGGGCTCCAAAATCTGATTCTGACCAACGTAAGACCAAAGATACTGATATCTTAAATTTATCTTCAGATCAAATGCCATTAGATGAAGAGAAGACGGCACCAGGAAAAAATAAGTCTCAGGAGAAATCTGTTGTTGGTTCAGATAGATTAAAAAAGAGCTCTAAGAAGGATCCTTCTGGAAAATTATTGGAAAAAAATGTTAAAGGAGATAATCAATCAAGATTTGTTCATCGTGATGATGCAGAAGTTCGATCAGATGTTGTTGCCCGTCTGGATAAAAGGCTGGCTACACTACCGGATCGAGATGATCAGAGATCATCTAAGAAGGTCATTTCCAACAAAAGTGAGAAGATTAACGTCTCTTCCAAGTCTCCTTTAACAAGAGATCAGAATGAGACAGCTGTATTTAAAGAGCCAGTTCCTGGATCTGAAAGGGAAAATGGCGATGCCTTTGAAAGGGAAAGGTCAAATGCTTCAAGACAGGGTAAAAAAGCTAAAAGCCACCATGGAAACCTACCTAATAATACTGCTATTAAAGTCAGGGATCAAGATGTTCCCAGTCCTGTTCGGAAGGATTCATCAAGTCAAGCTGCTACAAATGCCATAAAAGAAGCCACAAACCTTAAACACCTGGCAGATCGTTTCAAGGTTAAAAGAATTTACACTTATGTCCAAAGAAAGGAGGGGACAAAATATGGTGGATATACTTTATTATTTGTTTCATTTATTTATTTATGTTGGCATAACTTTGGCTATTTGTTTCAGAATTCTGGATCAAGCGAAAGTACGGGTATCTATTTCCAAGCGGCATTAAAGTTTCTCCATGGCGCCTCCTTACTAGAATTAGACAGCTCCAAGCATGGTGAACATAACCAGTCAAGGAGCATCTATAGCAGCACTGCAAAACTCTGCCAGTGAGTTCCCTCTTAATTTGAACTTGGTTCATTCATTGAGATGACATGCAAAAAATGGCTGCAAGCATGAATGTATTGTGTTAAAAAAGATTGTAGAGTAGTTATTATTCCTACATGCCTAAGTGCTTAGGGTCTGAGACATATCGTAGAGTAGTTATTATTCCTACATGCCCAAGTGCTTAGGGTCTGAGACACGTCTGCAGCATACTCAATGGAGTCGGTCATGTAAATCTCCCATTAAAGACCCAGTCTGGCCAAGTATGAAGTGTCTCAGCAACGACTCTCTTAGCAAATAGCACTCTGTTGAAATAGCAAATCATGCATTTGACTTGCTATTCTTTTACCTCCATTTCAATTTGTTTGTCCTACTTTCCTTATTTGTCCATTTAAAAAAAGAATGTCTCTTTCCTTTTTTGGCAACTCTTTGATTTCAACTTTCCACATGGCATGTTTAAGATCACATGATTAAAGGACATTTTGGTACATTCTGCATATCTTTAGTTTAAGACAACAAGATTCAAAAGTCTTATTTATTTCTTGAACTCCATGCCAAGTCAAAACGGGACAAACAAATTGAAACGGAGGGCGTATAATTTTGAGTCTTCATTTGACTTATAAGATTGAAGTTTCAGAATTACGAAACTTTCCTTGACACTATATTTTCCCATTCTTTACATTTATGAAGGATCTAAGAATAATTAAAGATTTGGATTTTCTTGAAGCCACACTAGCTGTAAAATTTGGTTGATATGTTGGTGATTGTACTGTGTCAGCTACTTTATAAGTGTTGAACTTGTTAGCATATTCTTCTCTTGTTGACAAAACAACTTTAGCAGCCAGATATAGCAGTACAATTTTAGTGCTATGACAAAATCTAATCCAAAGTTGTGTGTTTCAGTTTATATTCAGTTATAGCTCATATAATTTTTGGATGCAATTTCCTTTGCTGGTGTCATGTATTATGAAAAACTTTGTGACCTAATCTACAACAACAACATACCCGGTGTAATCCCACAAAGTGGGGTACACAAATCTTACTCCACCTTGGAGGTAGAGAGGCTATTCTTATAGATACTCGGCTCTTTGTGACCTAATCTATTCTTCTGAATATGTTTAGTGCTTTTAAATTTCCACTTTTTGAAGAGATGTCTACGCGGCCTAGGGTTATGGTGCTTTTGTACTCAATTGGAAGAGCAAATTTCATTGGGTAGTACTTTTCAAACATGTGGAATGTATGCTACTTATGGATAATCATATATAGTTTGTTGTATTTTCGATATCAGTTGTTCCAATTTAATGAAAAACTTGACCTACCATCTGAAATGTCAACAAGGATGTATGCTGATTGTTGGTCCTTCTTATGTTCATAGGTTTTGTGGTCATGAATATGAGAAATTGAGAGACATGGCAGCTGCCGCACTTGCCTATAAATGCATGGAGGTTGCATACATGCGAGTAATTTATTCTTCACAGTTCGATGCAAACAGATACAGAAATGAGTTACAAACAGCTCTACAAATTTTTCCTCCAGGTAATCTGGATTGAGATGTCTGGGAAATCTACATTTCATATCTTGGTGGCTTCATTAGGCCACCACTTTAACTTTTGATATTACTAATCTGCTCTTTGATGGTTACTCAATGAACATGTCAAATGATTTCGTGTTTTACTCCATAATCATCATGTGTACATATTGGCTAATGCTTATTTACACTTCTGTCCTACTAGTCAGGGAAGTACGACATATGTCAACATTAGTGATATCCACTGTTGATGAACAGAATTGCTCAGGGAAGAAAGCATTAGTATAAAATATGAGTACTGGAAATAGTTAAACTAGTTAGAATGTGTTACAACCATATTTCTCTAATGAGGATGAGCTGCATTGGACTTTTCTTCTTAATGGTTATTACTCTTACCGAAGGGGAGCGTTGGCGTAATTGGTAAAGTTGTTTCCATGTGACTAGGAGGTCACGGGTTCGAGCTGTGGAACAGCCTCTTGCAGAAATGCAGGGTAAGGCCATGTACAATAGACTCTTGTAGTCCGGCCCTTCCCTGGACCCCAGGCATAGTGGGGGCCTTGTGCACCAGGCTGCCCCGTTTTTATTTTTTTTCGTTATTACTCTTACCAGACTCATTATTATATAATAGGTGAGTCTCCTTTCTCTTCTATCTCTGATGTTGACAATTTGAACAATCCAACAATAGTAGACATGGCTGCATCGGCAAAAGTTGTTGGTTCTCCTCAAGTAGCTGGAACTCATGTTATCTCAGCAGGAAATGGTTCTAGCTTCACACAGTTAATCAACTTGGTAAGTACACGTATTTTATTATTTTAATGATGAACCAACACCTCAATTAAAGAAATATTTTGTGATAACTAACACCGTGATTAGATAGAATAATTGCCTAAAGAACAGTAAGGCAAAATTAGCTGTTTGAACCAACATTCATTAGGCTTCATCATCTTTCTTCCAAGGGATTGAATTTTGTTTTTCTGTCCCCTTAATTGTTATCTACCATTTTATTTGGGTAAAGGACATGAAAAAAGGCTTACTTGTCAAAACCTTTTTCCATAAATATCCGTTAAGAACTCAGGTTCTAGGTTCTGACTTTTTGATAGTTTTACTATGCAATGTTGTTTCAATTTTCTAACATCTTATAGTTTTGTTATTTTACAGGCACAGGAAGTTAATTTTGCGATGGAGGCCTCCAGGAAATCACGTGTTGCTTTTGCAGCTGTTTATCCAGGGCCGGGAGATTCACAATGTAAAGAGGGTGCATTATCCATTAAGAAGGCCCTTGATTTCAACTTCCAGGATGTGGATGGATTATTGCGTCTTGTGCGGGTCGCCATGGAAGCTATCAGCCATTAGAGTGCAAGCTGTTGTTGAAATTGTCCACTTCTTGGAACATAGTTTTGTACCCGCTCTCCATTACTGTCAGTTGAGCAAGTAAAAAAGAGGATCTCTTGGTTGGAGTTGCGGGTGGATTTTGCTATATCATCTTCCAAAGTTTTATCTTCTCAATGCTCCTGTACACCTGTACAGTAATACCTGAATTTTACTGTTTTAAAGATATTTTAGCAGAAGGGGAGTCTTGGAGTAACGGTAAAGTTGTCTCTATGTGACATGAACTGGGTTCAAGCCTAGGAATCAACCACTGATAAGCATCAGGGCAGGCTGCCTACAACACACCCCTTGGAGAGCGGTCCTTCTCCGGATCCTGTGTGAAAGTGGGATGCTTCATACTCCGGGCTGTCAGAAATACACATCTTTCAGTGGCTCGTTACTTGTCCTGCTGACTTGGTAAGAGTAGCATCAGTATTGTGTCTTTGTTTAACTTATGGTTTTTCCTCGTCTAATCTGCAGGCAGTTGACCGCTTCCCCCCCTCTGTGTTAAATAAATGTCCTCAGGGGTCCAACTCTTAGACCAGATTACCTTTTTCACAGGTACATAAGAAACCGTGTTGGTTTTGACACAGAGAAGGAAAGATGTTGGGAGTTTACTTCAAGGAAAGTGCAGAAGTATAATGTAACCAATATATATGCTTCACATGGATTGTTGATTAGATGAGGAAGAGTTACTATACCTTCTCCCTGTAAGTCGATTGCCCACAGCTGAATTCTATAAGCAAAACCAGAGAGATATTTGCCTAATATGTCTAGGTTTTGTTGCATGTCTACTTTTTGCAGATAGGTTACTTGGCTACTTGCAGTTTCACTTCATTTGGTTAGAACTCCACTATTTCTTCTTTCATGGGAGTTTATCATATATCATTGATCTTGGGCGTATTTATATGCCTAGGAGCCAAATAACACCATGCTTTAGCTGAGTTTGAGGACAAATTTGTTAGTTATTGATAGTGTTGGGTCATGATTATTGCATTATGACTAACCAATATGATTAGTGCTTGTATGTTGGGAAACAAGAAGAAAATGAGCACAAAAGTGGAAGATCATGAAGGGAAGAGTGGGTCCAAGCGCGAGAGCATGAATGACAAGTGTCAAATAGAAGAGGAAGTCAAAATGGAAAAAATACACTGATCCGTACTGATAGGATGATTGTATATTATTAAATTTGGTGGATTGATATTGGTTATCAGATGAATTACTCTTTTGTTCTTAATTTAGTATTTCGTGACTGACCACCATTGAAATAAACTCCTTGTTCTAATTGAACTCGGGAGAGGAATAAGAGGATAGAACGTGGGGGCAAAAGAAGCATGATTTTCTCTAGAATTAGGGTTGATTTGTGTCTAGGATAGGAATATACCTAGAGACCTTGCTTGGTTAATAGACATGATGAAAATGTAATGCTTGGTAATTGGTTCAATCTATCCCCGCTCAATGATGTAGTTAGGCTGCTAATTACGGTAGGCGATTAGAGGTCGGGAGACCATGATCATATATTTAACCTTGTAATCAGTGATTCGATAACCGATTGATATTCATTAAACAATATAATATGCATGAACTAATAGCAGGTTGGAGCCCTGGAATTTCTCAAGTCATTGTTTTAACTCCAAATTGAAATTGGATCGTAATAGTTTACTTCATTATTTAGATAATTGATCATTTAGAATAATATATCACTCTTTGTGAAAACACTTGCTTTAAGTTATAGTTATTGGAAGAATCAAATATAATCTAATCTTAAGTCTCCGTGGGTACGACATCCGGCTCTTGAAAAAGAGCTACTTTATTACTTGCATGACCACGTACACTTGTGTGTGTTTGGGACGCAACAATCATCATCATACATCATCATTCATATATTATTAAAAGTGGGAAGGTTTTGAATTCAAAGTTAGGATTACGAAAATGCCCTTCTCTTCTTTTTTTTAAAATTATTTTATTTTATAAAATCATCTCCTTTAACTCATACCTCTTCAATTACATAAATTCCAATCTTAATTAATATTAGTAATATCTATAACTCTCAAACTTTTCATATTCATGATAACCTCCAAATATTTATTTATCTATCTATAACTTATCTTCTTCTTTTTCATTTTTTACTGTGATATAAAATTGTAACTATTGAAACTCGATGTCTATACAATTCCTCTATGCTACAATACTCACTGATTATTGATTTTGTTTCATCTGCGGATTCATCTTCTTCTTTTATTGCTGATTTTTCTTCACCTATTTTAGGTTTGGTTATATGTTTCATATTAATTAATCACTCTTTGTGGTTTGATTCCATTTTAAGTATTGGTGTATCACTTATATATATGTAATCTTCATTCATGTCTATTAATAGGAGTTTGCATGATCGAAGAAAAGCGATGCCTCTGAGTTTTTTTATGTTATGTTCTTGAAATTCTTCAACTTCTCATGGTTTACAAGATAAGAACTCTCACATTTTGAAAGTGAACTTTGTTTTGATTGGATTTGATTTACAACATATACTTAATTAGTACATGGTGAATTTTTTTTATATGTTCTTAGATATTTATTTCACTTCAAAAGTTACACTATGTTTTGGATCCAACTCTTCTGCTTAGGAGGACCCCACTACGTCCAAATTCTGAATCCGCTACTGCTTAGATAAAAGGTTAACAATAAAAACAATCAATTGTAAATGTTGGCATTACTGCAACCACCAAAGCATAAGACTTATACAAAGATCCTCCTCATTCCACAAATAAGAACAAAGGGGAATACATAGTGATACTGCTAAGAATAGTAGTGATATCTAAAACTGCAAAGTTTTCTATTCATATAGGGGGGAAAGGTGCAGTGATTGTCAACATGAAACTGCAAGCGCGTTAGCTACAACCAAGAAACTAGCAGTACTTATTCGATGTATTGTCAGGCGCAGACAATGTCAACCAGCCCAGGTATGAGATCAGCACCTCAAGCAATGTACTTGTATGTGTTTGTGTTCTCCAGGTCTCTTTCCAAGTAGTCTCGAGTGATAAGATCTTCGATCCTCTTTTTGATTGCTTTGACATCAGGCTACATAGGTAACAATTCAAGAATCAGACTGAGATAAAGCTAGTAAATGCAATGTCCAATGTGGAGGTACTGATTTCAAATTTGGATTTTGGGGCATTACCAAACGAAGCTACAACAACATACCCAGTGTAATCCCATAAGTGGGGTCTGGGAAGGTAGGATGTAAGCAGATCTTACCTCTATTTTTGTGGGGCAGAGAGATTGTTTCCGATAGACCCCCGGCTTAGAAAAAGCAGGAAAGTAAAAGAAAGAAAACGATACAACAAAATAACAATGTACAAAACAATTGTAGCCTAAGTTGCTCGGACTCGAGTGCGGGTGTACGATACGGGTGCGGATCTAGAGGTCGGATCCTTCATGATCTATTTTTTAAGATTCGGGGATATGGATCCATGTATGGATACGGGTGTGGGGATTCGCCTAAAAATAATTAAAATATCTAAAAATAGAGTTATAAAACCTAAATTATGAGATATTATGTGGAGAACTTGAGGAGAATCCTGGAAGGAGTTAAAGAAAAAGGAGTGACATAGAAATTTCTATAAAAAAAGTATTCCAGACTTTCCCCATCGATTTTGGTCAAAGTACCCAAAATCCGTTGACCAAATCGGACACGGATCCCACACCCACACCCATGTCGTGTCGACACAGGTGCGGCACCAAAAGTGAAGAGTCCGAGCAACTTAGATTGTAGCAACAGATATAATACACATTAAAGAAAAAGTAACTATGCAATACCTATAATATACTACTAGAAGTACGACAATACTCGACAACCTACTACATTTAGATATCAAAAGTGGTTGAAAAATTATGGTTACCTTGAACATTTTGCTCAACTGCTCAACACACTCCAAAATTAGCTGTTGATGAGTTAGAACTTTCTTGGCCTTCATTATACGCACCAGACAGGCATCAATTGCATAACGTCTGTCCTTGCCGACTTCCTCTACCATTTTCTTCCTATCATCAACAGGAGGCAAAGGGACCTGAAAGGTACAAACAAGTCGTGTTGCTAAAGTAAAAGTTCCAAGTTTACCTTTATAAAAAAAACATCACTGTGGAGTAACGTGTGAAGTTCTCAAGTATCTATACCCGAATCCTCCTCATTTTGTCAGTGAACTGGGAGTTGAACTCAAAATGATCAGTTGATGAAACAGTTCTACCGCTGGGCTCCTTGTTAAGAATTTTGTACTTGGCACATGACACGGACGCCAGCACTCTGACCAAGTCATCATCAGCCAAATTTAACTCACTCTTGATGTCAGAGTAACTCCATTTATCAGAAGCATTAAACAGTAATAGAGCAGCAGCCTGAAGGAGAGGAAAAATGTTAATCCAACAGCATATTTGCAATAGAAATACTTGACAAATCGATCACCTGGTAAGTTCCCAGAATCAATTCAATAGTTTTCTGTTCAAACTTTCCGTTAAGGTTACATTGTCCCAATGAGAATATCCATGTTAATTTCCTGTGTTTCGTTTTTTTCTGATAAAATTCCTTGAAGGATTCCACACCCTTTACCTGAGACAAATGAATGACAAAACCAAAGAGCTCAGAAACAATAAGAACAACAACATAACAAAGTGGGTTTGGAGAGGGTAGAGTGTATGTTGACCTTACCCCTACCTCAGAGATAGAGAGGTTGTTACCGATAGACCCTTGGATCAAGAAAAAGCAGTCCAAAAAGAAGTAATAGAAGAGAAAGCATAACAAAGCATTTCGGGTCGTAACTACAATAAAATAATACGATAATCGAAGTACAAGAAACAATATATAGTAACAGAAATCGAAGGACAAGAAACTACATGAGCGATACTATGACTACTGCTATGGACGGATAGCGAGAGAAGCACATCTTACCATTTCCACAGGGAGATTCAGATCACAAGATTTATAACTAGGCCAGAATCCAGTTGTAAGAACAGTGACAGTCATATCGATTCCAGGATTCGTTGCAGGGTTGTTGCTGATATATTCCTGAAAGTGGGTCTGATTTTCCTTCACCAATGACAAATCTGTCACCTGTTTTACATTTTCCAACCACCCATTTTTTAGATATCTCAAAGGACAGGAAGAGACAAAAACTTTAGAAGTCCATTAAACTATCCTAACCATTCCCTTCATCTTGGATGTAAACTGTCCGCCACACTGCTGCTTTAGCTTTGATAAGATAAGCCTTTCATGTTCTTCATTGGCACTTCTATCAAAAAGCAATCGGCGAGAAAGCTTCTTCCTATCAGTTATTAAGACAATTAGCATACCAAACGGTTAAAGATGTAACAAGCAACTCAAATGATTTTGTCAAAAGAACTGCTGGCAGTAGATTCAAACCTGTAGAACTCAGCAAACACATCTTTGTCGCTGATGTACGTAACAAGCTTGATCACCTACACAAAAAGTAAACCATTTTGACGGTGGTAGAGCAAGAATATGAAGTTCTGACCACAAAACTGAAGAGGGATGTAAATTTTGTGCATACCTTATCCAATGTATCCTCAATAACATTGTCACTGAGTTGTTCACTCCCACCTTTCTTAAGGGTATTATCACAATAAGAAGCAAGGAGCTCTGCAGTTGAAGAGCCGGCAACACTTTTGTTACAGAAGACCTCAAATGCCTCTTTCAAAGCCTATGAAGGTCAAGAATTTATACATCAGTGAGTAGGGGAATGTGCAAAGACGATGCTTGAGCCCTTCTATATTCACACTTTTCCTTGTAAGAGTTACATTTATCCTTGTGGAACTCTCATGTATACTTTACCATATCACATCTAACTGTTTTTTACATGGTATCAGAGTTAGCGACATCCCAATTTATGATTTATGATGTTGGGCCCCCCATATTAAATTGTCCACGCTCCAGATGTCCATTCCTGGGTGTGAGGCCATGTGTTAAGTCCCAATCCTCCCCTCAAGAGTTAGACTCAAGATCCATTTATTTACAATAACATCTCAAGTAATAGTGATAACGTCTCAAGTAATTCATAATAAAGGGATCAACACACAATGGTTAACAACTGGAATACCTTGTGAAAGATAGAGTTATCAGCAAAACAGCCTTTCACATACACCATATACTTGTCATGCAGCTCAAATGCCTTCTTGACAAAGTCCTGAGGGAAGATATGGGTCCATCATTGAACCAACTAACAATGACATAAAATGGACCTCTATTCACAATATAGAAGATAGTATTTTACCTGCTCCTGTGAACCACCCGAGCTTTCGGTCTGTAGAAGAACATAAATATCATCATATACAAATTACAACACCAATAAACTACAATGCAAAACAAAATTACTCGGAAACAATAAGCATAGCCAGTCGCAAGTTTCTTGGGAACTTTGAAAGTTTTCTAAGATTGGGATGCTGATACATATCTACCTTGTCCTTGTCTTGTTACAGTTTATACAAAAGCATCCCTCACAGTGTTCAAATGAAGCACATTTTTTTCCTGAAGCTTTAAAAAACATTATCGAAGAGGAGGAGCTAATGGAAGCTAATAGTAAAGTCAACAGACAACATTGTCAAGTAAAGCACATATTTCGGTTATTATATATCAAACCTTGTTATTTGCTACATCTGCAGCCTGTTGCACCACGACCATGCCTTCAGCAGCAATGTGCTGCGATTATGTACCATCAGAAATTGCACAGTCCCAAATCGTAACAAAAAGAAGAAAAGCAAAATCGTAAGTGTTGGTTGCTTAGCATATGATATGGATGATCAAAATACCTGCTTAAATATCTCTGCTACGAGTTCTATCCCTTTAGGAATTTTGTGGAATAGACTATACATTCGAGTTAAATCCTCAACCTGTATGATGGATGGGAAATGGAGGAATAAGAAAAAAGCAAAACAGCTTCAATTACAATGTAAGATCCATAAAACCAATTTAGCACATAATGTTCTACAGAAAAAAAGAAAAGAAAAAGGGGGTGGGGGTTTAATACCTTCTCATCTTTAAGCAAAGCTCGGCATCCAGAATCCTCCTTCTCAAGCAACTGATTGGTATATGTAATCAATACCTGATTTTGCATTTTCTGCAACAAAAATGTTGGTCTCAGCTTTGAAAAATAAATCCAACCAAAGAAATATAATCAACTGACTCTTTCTGAGTAAAAACTAAAACATTATATTTGTGTGTTTGGTTCAAGAAAGAAAAGACTCCATAAGTAATAGAACAGTTAATACTTGACAAAGAGGTACAACTTCTCAAAACACAAGACACATCCGCTCTTCCATGTCCCAACAGTAAAGAACGTTCTTCTTTTTTTATAACCATGGTGTCCGGGCATAAAGGACATTCAAAAAAAGAAAGGTTTTGTAAAAATATATCTTCCCTCTTACCAAGGGGAAACATATACAATCGAATATACAACACCAATAACCTGACATAACTCCACAAAAGTAACCCCTTCATTCTTCTCTTCTTTAGGTTCTAGAAAACACAGAAATTTTATCAAGCATCAGTTATAGTACCAGTGCATAGTCTTGCTGTCTGTTCATATTATTAGTCGTAGTATTGCTCCTATATTTTCTTATCCTTCGATTCTTGTTACTATATGTTGTTCCTTGTACCTCGATCATCGTATTGTTTTGTTATAGTTTCTATTTTGTTACCATCGGTTGTTTTTGTTGTTATCTGTTGTTTCTTGTACTCCCATTACTTCTTTTTTGGGACTTTGGACTGTTTTTCCTTGAGCAGAGGGTCTATCAGAAACAGCCTCTCTCTGAGTTAGGAGTAGGGTCTGCGTCCACTCTACCCTCCGTCCCTCCCCAGACCCTACTTTGTGAGACTACTTTGGGTATGTTGTTGTTGTTATAATACAAGATATAACAGTGTATCTTCGTAACACATTCATTTGTAAATGAGAACCTTGTCAGGCTTTGTGTATCTATATGTCATAATGTATGGTGAGATGGAAGATGCTACTAGCTATCGCATGACATAACACAGATATAATTTTGAAACTCCAAAACTGACCTCCAGAAGTTTTGTCTCAGTGCTAGAGTGCAGATAATGAGACACTCTATCCTTCTCCTTTTGCAAGCACTCCTCTGCCTGTGTCAGCAAAGAACGGGCGTTAGAACTTATTCTAGTATAAGAAAGGAATACAAGAGAAATTCTCGAGGTGAAAGAGTTGTGAAAATCATTTGTACCTTTAGCATATATTCTGGACAAGAATCTTCAACAATCCAGGTTGAAGCTTTTCGAGAATAATGACAGGCAGAATCTCGAAGCATTGCCTCTTCAAAGTCATTAACATAATAATCCATCCTTCCCTGTCCCATATCAATATACAAATCTATCACATTCTTCAGTAACACTCTCTCGATTTTCTCACCCTCACGTTCCTGATCAATCTGATACAAAAAGATACTTCATTAAACCTCATATCTAGCAGATACAATTCTAACACATTGAGTCTAGCAGAAAAAAAAAATGAAAAAGAAACACTTACCAGTGCTATCACAGCATCTGTAACTCTACCTTTCACATCATGATAAACCTGTTATCAGCAAACACAATAATATAAAGAGACTTTATCATAATAGTAACTTAGAGAAGACAAATATACGAAGAAAAATTAAACAGCAGAATAATCATTCCAAAAGCTAACCAGATCCCGGAAGCAACTCAGACCAACTTCATTAAGTGCAGGGACTTCGGCTCGTTTGATAAAAAACTTGTCAAGATAACGGAAAAACTTTAAAAGCCACTTGACCATAAGTTTATGAGATTCCCATCTTTTCTCAAGCTCCCTCAACAAGAATTCATCATCCTTCTTGTTCAGAGAAGGCAAAACCTAATGGACCAAATGGTGACTGGTTACTATTTTGAAGAGCAATGCAAAACAATGAGAATGAGATAGTCAAAGATTCTTACAATAGTAATTATGTAATCTTCAACTGCTTCTTTGTACTTATCGTACAGTTGCTGAGAGTAATCATGAGGTGCTTTCTGAGTACACATGTTATAGATAGTGCTATGCTTCAAATTAAGGAGAAACTTATACGACAAATAGAAGTGATAATCGGAAAGGGCTAATTAAGAAAGAAAACATGCACTCTAAGCTCAAGGAATGCCAAGGATACGTGTAGAGCATCACGTACTCATCTGAGGTGAATGACTCCGTCTCTCCTTCTATGATTATTTTTAACTTATTAAGTCCCTTTTGAACACACTCCATTCCTTCCTCCAACTCGATAGTCTTCTCCTCAGTCTCCTCCATCTTGGAAAATTCTTGTTAACACGATCTAATATAGCAATTAAAAACACAAATAAAACAACATTTCATACTAAAAGAAATGCATCAAGTCTAGCTGATTAATGTTATATGCTAGTTGTAGGAACATACAAAAAGCTATTACAATGATCAAATTACAAATAAATATTGATATAAAACATCTAAACAACAAAAAAAACCCAGTTTTTAGAACATCAATTCAATGTTAAATCCTAGATCGACCTCTGTTATTCGAGTAATTATTAAAGCAAAACGAGTTCAATTCCGACTCAGAACAATATAAAAATCAACAATCATTTCAACAAAAATTAGATTCTGAACTCGTAATTTCAAAAGTAGAGTGAGTTCAGTTCTAATAAAAACTTCAAATCCTAAATCCGCCTCTGATATTCAAGTAATTGTTAAAGCACTTTACATCAGACCATATATATAAAAATAATGACTGAAATTTTCAACAAATATCAGATCCCGAACTAATAATTGCAAAAGTACAGTAAGTTCAATTCTAATAAAAACTTCAAATCCTAAATCAGCATCTGTTATGTTATTCGAGTAATTGTTAAAGCAAAACGAATGCAACCAAACCCAGTAGTACTTTAGACTCAGACCATTTATATAAAATATAACATTAACATTTCAATAAATACTAGATTCTGAACTCGTAATTTCAAAAGTAGAGTGAGTTCAGTTTTAATAAAAACTTCAAATCCTAGATCCGCCTCTGATATTCGAGTAATTGTTAAAGCAAAACGACTTCAAACCATGTATATAACAATAATCACTAAAATTTCAACAAATATTAGATTCTGATCTCGTAATTTCAAAAGCACAGTGAGTTCAATTCTAATAAAAACTTCAAATTCTAGATCCGCTTCTCGTATTTGAATAACTGTTCAAAGAAAAAAAAGAGTTCAATTGAAGAGCGAAAATCATACTGGACCGGCTGCTATAGCAAATGTGAATGCATTATTTCAAACTTACGACAATGGTGATCAATTGAAGAAAGAAAATGGAGATAAATAAAACATGAATCCTTGGAATTTGGTTGCATTTTGGTTGAAATTCTAAGAAAAAAGCCTAAAAATCGCATCGTCAAAGTACAAACACGAAGACCCAAAAATGGCGCTACAAGCTATTTCTTTTCTTGTCAATTTTTATTTAAACTTCACATACTAACCAACTTAATTGTCCTGCTTGTTTTTCTTTCAAAGGAAAAGGACAAATATACCCTTCAACTTTGCTAGGCATTTAATTTTAAAAATGTTACGTGGTTTTAAAAAAATAATGAACCAATTTTAGATTATTATTTTTAATTTAGTAAATATAGATCTATTAACTAAAAATATAAATATATATCATTTGTTAGACATTTAATGAGGTGTATAGCCGTTCTAAATCACAAAGATGAGGAATATATTTGCTCATTTTTCCTTCTTTTAGTTTATTACACACTTACCATTTCTGGATATTCTAAAATGTTTTTTTTTATGCTAAACACAATTGAAATTACTAATCGGTTTATTACATTTTTTGAAATTTTTATAGTAATTGTAAAACATTGATGAATTGTCTTCACTATCATAAATTACGTTTTAATTATATTATAGTCATTTATAATGATATCACAGTGCGAGAAAATCGTAAAAAATATCTCTAAACTAGATACACACGTCCTATAGTGAGATGCACATACTACATGTTGAATTGCATGAGATGTCATGTAGGAAGTGTTTATCTACTAAATTAAAGAACACATTATGTATTATACCAACTTTAAAACATAAATCATTATGATCATAATCACCACTGTCAAAATTGTAGTTACTTCTTCAGATTAACTAGAAATTAAAAGCCTTGAATATAATTTCAAACAGGAAAGGTTTATCAATGTTGAACAAGACAGATGAAGGCTTTTAAATTATGGCAATATCAAAAGCAGCAAAATTAGCTACAGTACAGTACCAGAACTAATGCAAGGTAAAAAACCAAAACAAGTTACAATGGGGGTGAACAATAGTAGACACCATTGAAACAATGTAGACAACATCATATCACAAATACTGACTAAAAGCAGAAAAAAACTACTTCACAGCATCATCATCAGAACTGTCTACGAACTGGAGCTGGAAGGCCATTACCTTTGCTCACCGCTGGCAGCAAAATCAACTCGACCTATAAATACTCTGATAGCTTTCCACCAGGACAGATACCAAGTAACTTTGCCAACCAATCTCATTTTTTCTTATCTACTCTCTTGTCGTTCCTCCCTCTCTTTCTGAACTCTCGATTTTCAGAAGGGTACTGCTTCTTGATTAATAGATTACACATTGCTGTTTTCACAGCTTCTGCAGCTGCTGATAGTGCATCTTTCTCAATGAACGAACTCCCCTGCAATGTTTGAAGGAGTTGTTCGCTACCTGGTAAATCTTTATCTTCTAAGACACGTGCCTCCTGCTCAACAGAGTCCTGGTTTCTCTCGCAGAAACCATCGAGAACCTTCACACGAGCCAAAGGTGCTGAATTGGAAGTACATAGAGTCGATGCACCCATGACCATCCACAATTGATTCGATGAAGAGGCAGCTGCTAAGCTTGTGGGAATAAAAGTCTCCCCAGGAATTGGAACCACCTGGAATTTACATCCAAGGGAAAAGGTTAAACAAATACAAAAAAAATGGGTAGCCCGGTGCACTAAAGTTCCCGCGATGCACGGGGTTCAGGGAAGGGCCAGACCACAAGGGTCTTTGCAGCCTTATTGCATTTTTGCAAGAGGCTGTTTCCACAGTTTGAACCCATGACCTAAGTCACATGACAACAACTTCACCAGTTATGCCAAGACTTCCCTTACTTCAGAATTAAAAAAAATTACAATATTGTCAAATAGAATCATATAACATTTCCACTTGATGCTGGCTGTTGATACTTTAAACGATACAAAATCTAAATAGATTTTCGTGATTCAGAGATGGTAAAGGAACCTACTCTTGCAACATGGAGAGATTTAGCTGAAAGGTTGCAACTCAAAAGCATGACACCTGCCAAGCTACAGTGCAACAGAGAAAGGTATTATGATTCAAGAACAAATTAATAGAGCTCTTTAAAGGATGAAAAGGCAACATGTCGACATAACGAGAGACATGCCTCTGAATAGCCACCGCGATTAGTGATCCACCAGGAGTGGCACAGAGATCAGTGACAGCGAGAAACCTGTCATCTATTCCTTCTTTTGACTGTAATAGTCCTGTCTTCACAATCGTAGAGAAAATTAAGAACTAACTACTAAGCTAAACATGAAAGGTTTAGTGCAGTTTCTTGTTTCAACACAAGAAACGTAGAGGAAGAAAGGAAATGGAACAAAGAAAGATAGATTGCTTCACACCCTATTTCACAATGACCACATGCTTGTGGATTGAAAATCAGCCAAATCAAATCACTAAAGATTTATTTTCTAGCAAGAGATTCAATCAGCCAATTGGTTATTGTGATGGAGAGATAAAACCAAATTAAATCTATCAAGTATCTCACTCCAAAAGAGATGAAGCTACCTCTCCAACATGACAGGTATCAAGAAGAGAACCACAAGTGAAGTCCCACAAGCGTACCTGGAAAAAAGAAAAAAAAGAGCAACGGTTGCATGATATTACAACTCCTTATAGAATATGCCTCAAAGTAGATAAAAAAATGAAAATGAAATAACATGCTCATATAATTCTTTAGTAATTAATTTCATTTAACTAGACACTTAAAAAAAGTATTTGTAGTTTACGTTGCCAATTTTGTTTAGTATCGAACTCAAGGGTGTAGCCTAGGAGTCACTGGTCAATGAAGTGGGAGGAGAATCATGAAAACTCAGGTTTAAATTTCAGCAGACGCAAAAAAAAAAAAAAAACACCGGGGTGATTTCCTCCCATCTACCAAAGCTTTGGTGGGCAGTTACACAATTGAAGAATCGGGGTGCATGCAAGTTGGCCCGGATACCATCATAAAAAAGATCGATTTTAGTTTCCTAGTTGCTAGGTCACCGGCTAGTGTTGAATAGAGAGGATCAATAGCCAAATGCAGAGGATGACATTTGTTATCTCTTCCAAATTGAGCCTTAAAATGCGCAAAAAGGTGATTTGAGTTTTAAAAAAAAAATTAGTTCATTTTAAAAATTTACTCACAGTTGAATCACCACCTCCCGAAAGCAAATACCACTGCTGGGAATCCTTGCTGCAGATGAAGGCAAGGCAGGAAACAAACCTGACAATTGAGACATCACAAATGAGCCATGACCATGATAACCAGCAAGCATTGTCAAAACTAGAATTTCTTCCTGTGAAAATGCATGCCGAAGTTCAAAACTCAACAAATATTTTCATCTCTCTTTTATTTATCCTTCGATTATTTTCTTCTTCTTTTTTTTTTTGGGTGGGTGGGGGTGGGGGATGAATAGAATTGCTGGAAGGCAATAAAATGCGCACTTTTTAAAACGAAAGAAGATAGTCAGCACAGGTACCGAAAGAGAAACACAGATAACAGTAACACCAACGCCTACGCCATGTTTTGGAATTAATTAGAGTTCTATCTCTAATTTTGTACTCTCTTTTCTGTACCCGTTAGTGGAATTTCTCTGTTCCACCCGAGGATTAGGTCTCATTAATTGAACCACATTATTTGCTTTAGTTACTGTTTATTTGCTTTTGTTATTGTCATTATAAGGCCACTTTTGTCTAATTCCACACCACCCGTGTTCCGAAACCTACAAAACAAGGAGAATAAATTCGGCAAATACATGCATGGTATAAATATTTCATCAGGTGAACAGTTGGACCATGGACGACACAAAAAATGACCACCTAAATCATCCTGGTCAAAATGTTTTTCTCCTTTCTTGGGTTAAGTATCCTGGTCAAATGTCAAGATTGGCTTTTATCAATAATGACAAGAAAACTGTCACTAGATTTTAACAATTTAGTAGTATAACCAACATTTCAACAGAAAAAGACTATTCTGGATCAACTTGATCATCACTACTGAGGGTGTTAGGACCACCAGAATTTCAAGAAATTCTTACTCTGAATGGCCAAGGCAAAAACTTTGAATCTCGTGAGCCCCATCTGATGGCTTTTCCGGGAACACAGAGACCTGTAATTATAAGCCAGAAGAAATTTTGATGTTCGCAAGAGATCATCAAGAAATCTTACTAAGATTCATGGTTAATAAGAAGCATGACATTACTCGGATTTTGAAGTCCCGATCGGCACTAATAATGTATCGTCCATCAGGTGAAAACTCCTGCAAAGATGGAAAATTCTCTTTGAGAAAAACTAACTAGCTTTTGAAACCAGAGGCCTTGTTTAGGGGATCAATCTAGTTTGATAGAGAAAAGTGGGGATATGATACGTGGGGGCTAGGAATAAGTTGAACTTAATCTTATATGAAGTAATCATAGACAATAAGAGTATCATGATCCATTCACCAGAATGGATAATGCTTTACACTTGACCACCAGAATGGATAAGGCTTGCAAGAAATTGTGCAAGAGATGTGCATCGAGACAATAGATCTTTATCCATAATATTTGTGTAAAAGAGCTGAGCCACGAATACTATTGCCAACCAGTGTATATTTAAACACAATTTCCATAGAAAACTGCTTAAAAGGACTGTTCATGAGTATCACAACAATATCTGAGTAAATCACTAAACCTCATATATAGAGGGTAAGAAAATAGATTCACAGAAAACTAAAGCAATTCACACGACGAGGAAAGGAAAAGAAAATACCAGACTAGTAATGATGCTGCAGTAGTGGGCGAGAATTGGGACCGCCTTCTTATTGGGCAGACTTTGATTTTCATGAGAACCTTCTATTTCAACTGCATAAATTACACCAAATTTATCCGCAAAGGATACAAAACACCCATCATTACTGATGGCAACAGCAGTAACTCTCTTCTCGGATGACCTATTAAACCCATAGCAGTTAGACAAACTTCAAATCCTAATGAGGAAAAAATCTAAAACAAACAAAAAAAGTGAAAGAGGGGGAAGAAAAGGAACCAACATCTGCAGTGGTCGGTGCAGCCAATAATTATCAGTATAAGAACAATTTACATAATCAACAGACATTCACTTAACAAAAGATTTTCTGACACACAGAATTTAGAAGAAAAAATATTATTAGTATTGTAATTATTATTACATAGGATTCATTCTATTTTTATTTATTTCTATTGAATTAGGATAGTTATGAAGTATACATATTTTTTTATTGTTGAAGTACGTACATTCTGCCAAGATTTTTTTTTTAAATGTAAGCAAACTGATAACTACTTTTTCTGGACCAACACCTAATGTTAACTTAAAAGCTTAATTATGTGAAAATGTTGCTCAGGCTTTTCATAATTGCTAATAGGTCTGTGTCAGATCCTCCAAAAGTAGTGCATTTTTGGAGGATCTGACATAGGTGCGGCAATATTTTTGAAGAGTCCGGGCAACTTACTGTTACGTAAGTCTAAACAAAAGCAGAACTTGAACATCAGAAACTTACACCGAACTTATACACCGCCAAGAATCAGTAACCCAAATCTTAACAAGTTTGTCATCTCCAGCAGATACAAAGAGCTTTCCTTCAGCACCATACCGAATTGCTCTTATTGAATCCTTATGCATGTGCACTCCTGAATCATCCACCAATGAAACTGAACAACCTTCTCTGCATCAAAATTGTGGAATATAATATATAATCCAGCTGCAAACTGTAAGTCTTTGATAATGTCGTCAAACTTTCCTCTAATTTTTCTTCAGAAAAAAACCAAATTGTATGCCAATATTAGAATAACATCAGCCCCCAAATAAACCAAACCTATATATAGGATTACTTCCATTATTGACCAGAAGAATAAAAAGCTCTCCTTTAGCTATTGTTGTAAAGAACCCTTATAATCTCCAGTAAAATCTTTATAAGAAACTTTTCTTTAAAATGTATGAGAAGTTTTAAGACATAATACATAGATAAACACTTTTAACTTAGTCTCAACTGGTAACTAAAGCCCCAGCTTTGAAAATGCATATCTAGAATGCACTCCCTTAAAGGGGTCTAGATTTGCATTTTCAAAGTTAAGGTGTTCTCCATACACACCTACATCATGTTGAAATGTGTAGATGGTCATGATGAAAGTTGAGAAGTTCAACTACTCGTGGAGGTCAAGTTAAAGAGTCTATCTATGTATTATACCAAGTTTTAATATATACTCACCCGTTCCAAAACAAGTGTCACTTAAGCAAAAAAACAATTGTCCCAAAAATAAGTATCACTCTAGGAATTCAAGATAATAATTAGCATGTCATTCCAACTATATACTTATACTCCATCTTCTGAATATTGTTCAATTCTCAAGAGACATTTATCAAATAGAAGTAGTTTACACATCATATTTATTGATTTCTTAATGAATGTAAAAAAAATTTTAAGTGACACTTATTTTGGGACAGAGGGAGTATTTTATACCTCTAAGTTCTTCCATTTTACGACACTATTATTAGTCCGTCCCAAAAATAATGACACCAATTTAACTTAAAATTTCATGTTTTACTATCACAAGTTACAAAAATCCCTCTTTTCTTAAATAAATAGGTCAAACTAAGTCAACATCATTGAAATTGACAAGTACTAAGTTTGAACACATTATCATAATCATTAAAAAAGTAGAAAATTAAATGATTATTTTTGTATAGTGACTTACTGAAGATTAAAGACGCGGAGATTCGAACCGACGGCAACGGCGACGGATTTCTGAGTTGGATGAACTGCAATTAACGCCGGCGCAACCTCAGATTCACGGTTGTGTTCACAATCATCCATGTTAGTTTCCTCCATTGTTGTTGAGTACAGTAAAACCTTCGTCTTTCGACTCACCTAGGGTTTAAGGCAGCGGACAGTATTCAGTTAAGTCCGTTATTTTTGGACGGCCCATTTCTTTGCAGATCTGCTTTAGTGGTCCAGAATTCTCGGCCCACGATGACTTTTTTTTTTTCTATTTTGTGAGAGCCGATGGTCTATCGGAAACAAGGGTGAATAAGAGGAGGCGAGAGAGTTCACCCACATCTCCGAGGCAAAAAGTTTGTGTCATGTCATTGGAATAAAAATATATTCACGTAGACATAAGATAATAAGGATGGTGATATGGGAGTTAGAACCCCCTCGGTAAAAAGTTGGCATCACGTAATTAGGATAAAAATATATTTAGGCGTCACGTAAGATAACATGGGTGGTGAAATGAAAGTTAATAGTCAAAGGGTAAATATATGTCTAAAATTTGATGATAAAGACAAATATATGAAAAAGTATGAGGAAGGGCAAATATAATTTTTTAAAAATAAGTATAAAGATAAATATGAACATTTTCCATAATAAAAAACTAGAAGAGATGTTATTGTCTACATAAAACATCTTTACCCACACAAAAATAGAAATAAAATCTTTATGTATATTCTAACCTTCCTGAACCCCACTTGTAAAACTATACTTGGTATGTTATTGTTATTACGTGTTAAGACACAAAAAGACATAAACTTTGACTAATATTTTGAGAAACTAATAGATATACACCAATAGAGAGTGAAGGGTGACAGTAACAACAATAATTACGCCTCAATCCGGGTTAATTGACGAAAAGTGTATCTTTGACGACAAAAGCAGGGATTGAAGTAACCAAGTAAACAACGAGTTAATCCATCTCAAACTACAACAACACATCAGTCTCAAACAAGTCGAGGTCAACTACGAATCCGACCCTATTACTCCATTTAAATTCACCTCAAATTACAAACACTAAGAAAAAAAAATACTAGTGCTCCTTAATGCAAATACATGCATTTTATCATGTCAAAATCTCCAGTTCTCAAAGTCAGGGTGAACTTCATTCCCTCAAGAACTCAGCAGCTGAAAGCAATAGGATTTACACACTAGACAAGGAAGCTGCAAGGAGAAAAGCTGAGCAAGAAAAAGGGGGGGGATAAATCCCCACACAGCACACCCCCACTACCGACCACCTAAGGGAGGGAGGAAAGAGGAAGGTGGAGGGAGGGAGGGGAGGGGAAAAAGCCCCCTACCCCCCCCCACCCACCCAAAAAAAAAAAAAAAATTAAAAAAAAAAGGAAAATAAAGAAAAAAAAGAACAGGACAAAAATAGAAAGAATAAAAAAAATTATAAAAAATATAAAAATAAATGGTAAAAAGAATAAGAAAAATAAAAAAGATTATAAGAGAAGAACAGAATAAATAACAAAAAAGAATAGAATAATTAAAAGAAACAGAAAAGGAGAATAAGAAAAAAAAAGAAAAAGATAAAGAGAAATAATAAAAAAAAAAAAAAATCAAAGAAGAAAATGTATACCATTTACTTTAAAAGAAAAATTTAAAAAAAGGGATAATATTAGTATTATTTATTATTATTATAATATTGATATTGTATAAACTATTAATAAAATGATTATTTAAATAAAAACTAAAGACAGAAGAAGGTAAATAAAAGGGGGGGAGTGGGGGGGTAGGGGGCATTTCCATGTTATGGAGCGGATTACAATTACTGTAGCTTTTAGACAACTAATAAAATAAAGTCGATCACTGCTAAGACAACTCATAGAAGTCATGTCAGATAGGATTCCCATCATTTTCAGTCTACGACAAAGGAGACAAGGGCGAGGCATGGAACATGTTTACCCTCAGACTTCATCCACCATTAGTAATCTCAATTTGCTTTTTCCCTATTCACTTGTATACTTCACGCTATCCCTAGCAGCCCCTTTAGTACCAAATGTTCGTTGTAGCATTTATTCGATAACACTGAAATAAAGTTCATCCCCATTTATGCATGTCCTAAATTCTCAGCTGTGTGCAGCCAAGGATTGTCCCTCTGCACCTTGTCAATGGAGCAACCTTACGCCACGCTGGCCTCTCACTTCCAAGGGTCAAGACATCAACATCAGACAGCACTTTGACGTTACAATTCCAGTAATCTGGTCCATTAACCCCTCCAACTATATAAATATCATCTCCCAACCCTATCATAGCATACCCGATTCTCCTACGAAAATCAGATGCTGAAACTATCATTCTTCTTGATTCTCCATCCTGCTTATAAATGGACCAATTGCTCATAACATAAAGCTTTTCCCTAACAACAGTCATCGGGCCCTGGAGCCAAGAATAATCGTGAGCAATCCAACCCTGCTTGAAATTTTCTAAAACCTGAATAGTTGACAAACCTTTATGCAAGACATGAACTTTACCACCAAAAACTACTCCTGAGCATGCAGAATTGTGCGCATGATGGAGATCAGGTAATTGTACCCAGACATCTATCTCAGGATCATAAATTTCCGCATTGCATATTGATTTTCTGCGGTTAGTAAAACCCCCTGCAGCGACTATCTTCCCATCCAACACGCAACAAGCAAACATGGCACGAGGGACAAGCATAGATGCACGCGGATTCCATGCTCGGGTTGCAGGATCATATGACCAGACCTCGTCAGTTGCAAAAATTCCATCTTGGTCACCTGTCAATGGATCCACAGCATCACTGCCACCACCTAAAACAAACAGCTTCCCAGCAGTAGAAACAACACTGAAGCGAGCAAAATGACTGATGTTGGAGGGGAGAATAGGGAGAGTAATCCAAAGGTCATGTGTAGGATCATAGAGCTCCCATAAGTTTTCAGGTTCAAATGCGGATACACATAAAAATTCTTCAAATGAGTTGACCTCCTGTCTAGCTTTAAATAGTTCAGCACTTTGAATAGCAGCTCTCCAGGAATGCGAAACAAGCTCTAACTTTGGATGAAGGTAGAATGGAACCCGTGCAAGGCACCTAATGGCAACAGCATCAGGAAGACCTTCGATGAGTGCAGTCATAACCACCAAGCTTGCAGCTATCTTTATCAGCAAATATAATGTTGGTGCACTACTATTGGTTGACGTCAACCTGAAATATGCAATTTGAATCATTTGATTGATAAGCAAATGAATTAACACAGAACATACATTATTATCCTTACAGTAGAATAAAGAGAATCATAATGTGAATTGCTAGCATTTTATATATCAGAAGTAACACTCTTCTTAATAGAAAAGGCCGACATCTCTTCTCAGCCAAACTTTGTACAAGTGGGCAGTGGTGGCAAAGAGACTAGCATACATTAGCAATACAATCAGTGCACTGAGGTTTTCAAAGGATTACAGAAAAACTCGTTCCACAGTGGCCTACCTTTACCTAGAGATATTGTAACAGGTGTAAATCCAAGTGCACATCACATTTAGAAACTTCCAATTCAAAAAAGCTAAAAACACCTGGCTATATAGTAGACCGAAACAACAAGATGAATAATCCTTTTTTTTTCTTTTGAAACCTCGCTCCATGATGAATTTAACACATTAATACCTAAAACTGTCAATAATCTCATTTCACCAATTCCATGTTCAAGCTCACCTTGCATTTGAATACCCTTCCCTCTGTCCTCCTTATGCCCATTCATTCAGGTACAAACTTGATGGTTACCTATTGGGTAGGTGGTAATTCAGGGTGATGCCCTTTAAATTTAAAATATGGTCCCGTATGCATGATGTCTTTGGAATTTACCTAGGGAAATCATCCTTGTTTTCTTGGATGTTCTCGTTTACAGATTATTTGCAGCACGTAGAGATTGTGCTTAGTTGCTAAGCGAGCGTCATTTGCCTGCAAATAAATCCAAGGGGAGTACTTGGGGGTTGGATATACAAACTCTGTGAAAAAGTGAAGACTAACCGAAAATCGATAGTAAGGCTTTGAAGCCAAGCAAGCAGCTACTTGGAAAAAAGTTAGTAGAAATGGAAAAAGAAAGCAGAATTGGCCATAGTCAGGCACCCAAGGGTGTAGCCTGGGGGGCAATTAAGTGCGATCAAACCTTGACCAGGGTTCACAAATCCTACTGGAGACAAAAAGAACTAGGTGATTGCCATCAGCCTAAGCTTCGGTGAGCAGAGTTACTTGATACCTAAGTTGCGCAGACTCTTCACTTTCGATGCCGCATCCGTGTCGGATTCTCCAAAAATACACTACTTTTGGCGAATCCGACACGCACCCCTTGACATTTTTGAAGAGTCCGAGCAACATAGCTTGATACTTCTGAGGGAAGAAGGTAGCAGGTATTCCCCAAAATAGTCAAGATGAGCACAAGTTGGCCTAGACACCACCATTATCAAAGAGAAATTTGCCATGGTCCTTTTCAATCAAGGAGCTGAAAGAATTCCTTGACCTCATATTCTATCACGGAGGACATATAAGAAATTATGGAAGATCAGCAGGCCCCTTATAATACCACTGAAGAAGGGATATTTCTTCACGGACTCCTTGAAGCCACCACTGCATTCCTAGACCTCAAAAAATCCATGATAGAGGCACAACGTTTGGCATTATCGATTTTTTTTATAGGTCAGCATTACAGAATTTTACCAAAATCTTGAATGTGAAATTGCATAACTAAGACTAAACGGACGGGTGATGTAGTGATGCAAGAAGGAAAACCTATTGCAGTCCCTTGTCAAACACTTAGCATTAAATATCAGGTATCTCAACCTATGAACAAGATCTCATAGACCTCTCACTAGCTGTATTAAAATGGAGACAATATCTATACCTTTCTCATATTATCATTATAACTGAACATTTCAGCTTTTAAGTATCTAGCGAAGAACTCAAAGATGAATACATCTTAACATACAGTGTTGACCAATCTATTGTAACAAAGCTGCAAGATGCAATAAGGGAAAAAGGAGAGAATGATCCAGTTGATGCAATGTACAGAAGGGATGAAGAACAGTCTACTTGCAACACAATCAACAAGATGCAACCAACATGAATAAAGACGTCATAGACGACTATGCAGATGATGATGACACCATCAAGGCCATTGCAGCCCTGAGCAGTAGGCCAAATCCTATTTCTCATGTAACTCTTCAGATAAGGTGCTCAGATATCAAGGAAAAAACATGGGCCGACAAAGCCAGGAAACAGCTTACAGAAATCATGCACGCTTCAGTCGTTACTGCACACTGAGGTATAGTAGCAACTCAATAGAAACTAAATTCAGTTTCAAATTGGCCTAAGTAATTAGATGATGCCAAAAAGAATGGTTCAATAGCAGTTTCGAATTGACCTAAACAAATAGATGATGCAAAAAGGGTTGTGTAGGAGCGTGATATATGCCAAAGAAGAAAACTTGACAGCAAGAATATGATACATGTCAAAGAAGTAAACATACGAGTGTCATAAACTCAAGGTTCCAACAACCATTTTCTATTCCTACAAGCACTGGTGGGGCCAGGATTTTCACGAGAAATAGTCAAAATATAAAGAAGTAAGCACAAAAAGAATCCAACGGGATTCAACGAACACATCAAAAAATTAACTATCTACACAGTGTAATTTTCCATCAAATGGGTGTCAACTGACACCCCTTGGACAAGAGTGGCACTGCCACTGCCTATAAGAGCTTAGAAACATATTATAACCATCCACACTAGTTCTTAATCTTTCATACTCCCTTAAATACATCCCATAAATGGTATTTTCCATCGAAATAGTATTCTTGCTTATTTTGATGATGCTCGATACAGAAGAAAGACTTATGTAATCATGACAATATTGCATCATCAATGAAGTGAACTTGCTATATTTTCACCTAATTTCTCAACATTTCTGACTCAAACTTTCCCTTACTGTTTTTCTCCCATTACCCTTATATTCCTTGAGCTCCAATAACTTAATCATTACAATGATTAAATTCTTTGAGCAAACTCAAAACCCCATCTGAAAGAGTACCTAAAGATTCCCCTAATTGAAACTCAACACCTAGCATAAAGTAAAAGAACACAAAAGAGCAAAACTTGGGGTGTTTCAGATTTTGAAAAAGAACTAATCTTTTCAAGAAAAAGAAAAATTTATGCTAATTCCACAATGAAGTAGCAACAATCTAGAAGAACAAAACTTGGGGTGTTTCAGATTTTGGGAAAGTACCGATCTTTACAAGAAACAGAGAAATTTATGATGATTCCACAATAAAGTAGCAACAATCCAGAAGAACAACACTTGGGGTGTTTCAGATTTTGGGAAAGAACCAATCTTTACAAGAAAAACAGAAATTTATGTCAATTCCACAATGAAGTAGAAATAATCCAAGATTCCCATATGATTTCAATGGAATTGTTGAAAAATAAATAGAAGCATTTACCTTGCTGAGCGGAGAAGATAACTCAAGAGAAAAGCCCCAAATAAAAATCAGATATTGTGCTGAAAGAGACGGTAGCAAATGGAATTGCTGTGAGTTTACAGATTTATTGCTTTTGTCAAATACAAGAAATTGACAAATTGACAAATTGAGAAACGTGTAAACTAAGGTTTGATAGTTTTTTTTTTTTTTCGTCTTAGAAACTATATCACCAAAATATTTATAGAATAAGACGCGTGAAAAATTGAGAAAATAGTCTAATTCCTGTTAAATGACTCCTAAATATAAAAAAATGTCATGGATCATAGTGAGACTATACGTACTGCTCCTCAATTCATTACGGAGGGTCCCATAATTTTTTTAAAAAAAATCGATTAGAACTCATATCACCAAAATATTCACGGCTAACACACACGAAAAATTGAGAAAATCACACAATTCCAGTTAAATGGCTCATAAATGCCAAAATATGTCGTGAATCGTGGTAAGACTATACGTACCGCTCCCCCAACTAATTACGAAGGGTCCCGTAAAGTTTTTTCAAAAAAATTGACGGGAAACCATATCACCAAAATATTCATGGGCCAACACACACGAAAAATTGAGATAAATCGCCAAATTCCTGTTAAATAGCTCCTAAATGCCCAAAAATATCGTGGATCATGGTGAGGACATATTGCTCCCCCAACTCATTACGGAGTGTCCCGTAAAGTTTTTTCAAAAAAATCACCCGAAAATTTATCACCAAAATATTCATGGGCTGACACCTATGAAAAATAGAGAAAATAGTCTAGTTCCTATTAAATGGCTCCTAAATGCCCAAAAATATCGTGAATCATAGTGAGACTATAAATACTGCTCCCCCAACTCATTACGGAGTGTCCCATAAAGTTTTTATGAAAAATCGTCTGAAAGGCATATCACCAAAATATTTATGGGTTAACATCTCCGAGAAACTGAGCAAAAGCGCCTAATTCTTGTTAAATGGCTCCTAAACACCCAAAAATGTTGTGAATCATGGTGAGACTATACGTATTGCTCCCCTAACTTATTACGGAGGGTCACGTAAAGTTTTTTTTTTAAAAATCACCCAGAAGCAATATCATCAAAATATTCATGGGCTAACACTCACGAAAAACTGAGAAAAATCATCTAATTTGTGTTAAATGGCTCCTAAATGGCCAAAAATGTTGTGGATCATGGTGAGCCTATATGTATTGCTACCTCAATTCATAACGAAGGGTCACGTAAAGTTTTCTTTTAAAAATCGCCTAGAAGTCATATCATCAAGATATTCAAGGGTTAATATCCATGAAAAACTAAGAAAACGCCTAATTCCTTTTAAATGGCTTCTAAATACCCAAAATCGCAATGAATCATGGTGAGGCTATACATACTGCTCCCCAAACTCATTACGGAGGGTTTCGTAACGTTTTTTCAAAAAAGTTGTCCAAAAGCCATACCATCAAAAAATCATGGGTGTTAACCCATGAAAGATTGAGAAACTCGCATAATTCCTGTTACATGACTCCGATCCTAAATGCCCAAATTTGTTGTGGATCATGGTGAGACTACATGTATTGCTCCCAACTCATTACGGAGGGTCGCATGAAGTTTTTTCAAAAAAATCGGCCAAAAGCCTTACCATCAAAATATTCATGGGCTAACATCCACGAAAAACTGAGAAAATCGTCTAATTCCTGTTAAATGACTCATGGCAACATATCCGTTGTTCCTTTATACTTTACTTGAATCTGTTTTTATGTTATTAGTTATTCTGTTGATTCTTCTCCAAATAGGAACAATCGATCATAAACCACAGACTTTAGTGAGCGGCGCCAAATCTTTGAATAACCGAGAGTTTAAGATAGCCAAAAATAAAAGTATGAAACTAAACCTTAAGTCAAAAACTTTATATACCGAATGGTATAAATATAATTCATTGATTTACTATTGGATTAGCGATTAACCTGTTAAGAATAAAAAACCTCCCGATAATTAAAAAAAATAAAATAATTACCAAAACCGCTAAATTGATAATCCATTATGGATAAACCAATATTTTTTTTGATTCAGATTATAAATTTCGATTCGATTTTGAACAACAATAGATACTAGATATAAGTATATTATCTCTATGATCCAATAATCTCTTCTATAAATTTAGGACCACATAAATTAATAAAAATTAAATACAAGAAAACCTAGACAAAAGGATAATCATGCCTGCAAACATTATGAATTGTAATAGAACAAACGATAATCAAAACAAGGTATTCATCCATAACAAATATATTAAAGATCATAGACAAAAATGAACATAGACAAAAAAATAATTAAGTATTTCTTGTTGAGATATCATATAATAATTCCTAGTGTTTAGTAACTAAAAGGAAAGCACACACAACCACAACCAAAAATTCCCTACAAAATTGGTCATCAACCACTTTAATTTGAGGTATTTTGATGTCCCAAAACACCTATAAATTGAAGATTCAATAACATTAATCAAATCATCTAAAAACCAACACATTTTTTTTTTAAAAAAAACAAAAACATAACAATAAAAATGGAGGCATCAAAGAAGCTTGTTGCAGTTTTTCTGGTTTACATTATTGTGATTTCCTCATCCGTGGACGTCTCCATGGCTAGCAAAGCAATTAACGATGAAAAATTCAGAAAAACATATGAACATATAGGAAGTGAATTGGATCATTGCTATTATAAATGTATGAGTGTATGTGCCACCACTGGCAAATCTAAAGATCCTTGTAATACTCAATGTGGAGGTGATTGCATTGAGAGGATTCTCCAAGGTAAATATGTTTATCATAGAAATATTATTAGTTACTATATAATTGATGACCTCTTCTCTTGTTTTCACTTTCTAATATATATATATATATATGTTTTTGTCTATAGTTTTTGCAGAAGATATTGAGAAAATGAAACATTAATTTGAAGCCTCAACATGGACCAAAGGATGCAAAGTGTTTCTTAGAGAGAGAAGAATAAAACAATGTTTTTTTTCATCTGTGACATTGTACTTTATAATTTTCAGATTCAATAAATTCCTTTAATTTTTAAATTCAATAAAAAAATAGTGGATATATATATGACGTTATTTTAAAAAGGGAAAAGGCTCAAATATGTAAAATCATGTTTCGTTAATAAATAATGGATGGATGAGCCTTTTCTCAAACGAAAATGGCATAGATGAGCCAAACTTTTAACAAATGACATAAATGAGCCTTTTCTCAAAGTTCGATAGCATATTTGAGCCTTTAAAACTTTGTATCATTCTATTATGTTAAAATTGCACTCTATTTTACTTCTAAATTTTATGAGCTTCATGTTTTTTTATTCATAATTTATATATTCTTATAAATATATAATTAGCTAAATTTAAAGATTGATCGTGTTTATGCCCCATGTCTCAAAACTTGCATCTTGTGACTCAGTATTTTGGCCCAAAAAAAATAATCGTTGTGGCGACAATTAATTTGTCGAAATTTATTGCCATCATTTAATTTTGATTCAATTCTAAATAGCTTGAAACTCACATAATAATAAAAATACACCAATATAAGCACGTTGACTATAATTAATTATACTCTAACAATGGTTAAAAGTGTTAATATGTGAGGCAAATAATGATTCAATATATGCATTTTAGGTCGAACATCATCATTCCATTTTAGACTCTTGCTCATCTTTGATAAACCATTAAAAACTAATTGCTAGACAAACACGATATTTACTTAATATTTTCTATTCTTTCAATGCTATAATAGGAAATACTTATATCCATACAACTGTAGGTAGGAGTGTTCACAATTTGGATAAAAAATTGATTCAAACTGATCAAATAAATTGATTTTATTTGGATTTAATTTTACATTTTTTAAAAAACCTATAATATTTTATTTGATTTTAATTTTATTAAAAAAATTGAAAAATAGCCGAATCGAAGTGACAAATTATTGTTCTGTCTTGAAATCTTGTTTTCTACTCCATTTTGTTTGATAATATATAAGTATTGTCCTTTTCGTGTCATGAAGCAATAATGCTAGTGCATGTGGGTGGGGAGGGTGATATGTACGTATGTAATCTTAATCCTACCTTCCAAGTTAGATAGATTGTTTTTTATTGGTTTGGTTTATCTCTTTTCTCTTTGGCTTTTTTTGGTTCGTTTATTCGGCCGTGTCAATAATTAATAATTAATAACGTAATCAAAATTATATTTACAAGTTGAAAACATATATACAATAGAAGTAATAATATTATATCTCTTAAATATATTTTCTAATATATATCAAACCTTAGCTTTCTCATATTATCATTATGATTTAAAATTTAAGCTTTTTAAGTACCTAAAGAAGAACCCAAAGATGAATACATAATCTTAACTGACGATCCTTGGTTCCTCATTACTTTAGCTACCAATATCAAATTACGTTTGGTTGGAAATCCTACGGAAAATACTTAATCATGGAATGTGTAGGAAGTTTTCATAGCATGAGGTGTATCGTCAAAGACATTGTCTTTGAAGATATTCCATCTAGTGTAAGTAGGGTTGCGAATCGATTGGATCAGTTTTGAAGTTTATCGTTTGACTTATCGGTTATTGGTTTGTAGATATACTAAACCATTAAGATATTGACTTCTTGGTTATTGATTGTTATCGTTTTAACCGTTAAGATTTGATACACACAAGAAATCACATCGAGGATCACTTAGAAACAAGGTGATAACCCAAATGAACCATGCAGATGAGTACACAGATTGCATCTTGCTCAAAAGCAAACACTGACACATTGTAGAATATCCGAGTGTTTGAGACAACCAGAAATAAAAGTATGAAACTAAACCTTAAGTCAAGAACTTTATATACCGAATGATATAAATATAATTTAAGAAAAAAACCTCAAACTATTAAGAATCGATAACCCGATAATTTTAAAAACTAAAATAATTACCGAAACCTCTATCGATAAATCAATAAAAAAAATTAATTCGAATTATCGATTTCAATTCAATTTTGTACAACCCTAGATGTAAGTATATCCGCATAATTTAATAAACTTTTCTAGTATAAGATTAACAACACAGAAACTAATAAAAATTAAATAAAAGAAAACCTAGACAAAAGGATCATCGTGGCTGCTAACATTATGATGTCCTATAAAATTTCCTATAAAATTGGTTATCGACCACTTTAATTTGAGGTATTTTGATGTCCCAAAACACCTATAAATTGGAGATTCATTAACATTAATAATCAAATCATCTAAAAACCAGACAAATATTTTTTTATAAAAAAAAAAACAAAAACATATATAACAATAAAAATGAAGGGATCAAAGAAGGTTGTTGCATTGTTTCTGGTTTGCATTGTTGTGATTTCTTCATGTGTAGACGTCTCCATGGCTAGCAAAGAAATTAACGATGAAAAATTTCGAAAAACGTATGAAGATATGGCAGGTGAATACGAAAAATGCTGCACTAAATGTGTAATTTTATGTGCTGCCAGTGGCAAGGAAAAAACTCCTTGTGAGACTCACTGTGGAGGTGAATGCGTTGCTCAGATTCTCCAAGGTAAATATTTTTTGTATTATCAACATATATATGTATAATTTTTAGAGTTATAACATGTGATAACACAAATTAAAGGATTTTTACTGAATTTAAGTTATATACACCAAGAAAGTAACGAATCTTAATTACCTAATGAAGTTTATCATATATTGTATTATTGATTATCAAACATTAGATTTATATTTATTATAGAAATTAACATGTAATTAGTTACTATATAATTGACCTGATTATAGAAATGTTTTCTTGTTTTCATTTTCTAATACATATATATGTTTTTATTTATAGATTTTGCAGAAGATATCCAGAAAATGAAACATTAATTTGAAGCCCTCAAGATGGAACAAAGGTTGCAAAACATTCTTAGAGAGAAAGAAGAATAAAATAATGTTTTTTCATACGTGACATTGTACTTTGTAATTTTTCAGATTGAATAAATTAGTTTAATTTTCTAATTTTTAGATTCAATAAACAATGATGTATGTATGTATATGTATATTATTTTTAAAAAATTCGTATCATTCCTTCTAAATTTTAGAATTTATATTAAAATTGGACTCTATTTTACTTCTAAATTTTATGATCTTCATGTTTTTTATTCGTGATTTGTATATTCTTATAAAGGGAAATAATGGTTTTGATCTCTGAGTTATTATCTTATTCCGATTTTGATCCTTGTGTTATTCGGCTAAGCATATTAAAACCTTTCTGTCACCACCATGACTTATGAGAAGCACAAACCCAGAAAAAACCTATACTAGACAAACGCGAGATTTCCTTGATAATATTTCTATTATTTCAATGATAGAATAGGAAATACTTATATCTATACAACTGTAGATAAGGGTATTCACAGTTTGGATAATAATTAATTCAAATCGATAAAATATATTGATTTTTATTTGGATTTGATTATTCATGTTTAAAAATCAATAATATTTCATTTGATTTTGACTTTATTAAAAAAAATAATAGAATCGAACTAACAAATTATTGTTTTCTCTTGAAATCTTGTTTTCTACGAGCTCCATCTTGTTTGATAATATCTAAGTACATATTGTCCTTTTCGATCGTGTCCATGAAGCAATGTCACAAGTGCATGGGGCGAGAAGGGTGATAGGTACATACGTAATCTTATCCCTACGTTGTGAAGCTATATAAATTGTTTTCTATAGATCCTTAGTTCAAACAAAGTATATTAAAATCAGTAAAAAAGAAAAAACAGAATAGTGAAAAAATCATATAAAACAAAGTTAATGGTACAAAAAATAATAATCTAAACTATCACATTTTCATGAGGTTCATACCTCATCTATTTACCTATCTAAACTATTGCTTTTTTGTGAGTTTTATACCTCAATTATTATTATTTTTTTATTAAAACACACATATATGTTGAGTTGGCCTCATACGCCTGTTGTCAATTGGAGAAAAAATATGGCCAACAACTACAAAATATCACTATTTTCTCACTAAAATTCTCATTGAAAAATGTTCAATGGCTATTTATGCATATATTTTGATTGAATTAAGGAGAAAAAAATATTAATGTTTTCATATGAAAAAATTAGAAAGTTTCCCACTATATTAGTGATAATCTGTTTCCCACCATCTATTGGCAAAAACATGTTCTATGACACAAATTTCTCACTAATTCGTTGTAGGAAAACCTTTGTTTCTAGTAATGAAGTTAGCTTCAAGGTATATTTTAATATAAAGGGAGTGGTAATTTAGGTAGGTAAAGAGAATAATGGATAATTGAGGTATGAAACTTGCAGAAAAAAAAAAAATAGTTTATGTGTATTTTTGACTATGAACTCCAAAAAAAATAATTGAGAAAAAAATAATAGAAACAACAAATAATACGATAATCGAATAAGAAGAAATACCAAGAGGTAGGGGTGTGCATTCGGGTTTTCAATGTGATTTGTAGTATTCGGTTTTGATTTTTTAATTTTTCTTTTTGAAAAAGTGTAACCCAATCCGAATCAAAATAGATTTGGTTTGATTTTTCTCTCTTCGATTTGTCTTTTTTCGATTTGATTATTTGGTCATGTCAATAATTAATAACATAATCAAAGCTATATATATTTGCAAGTTGAAAAAATATATATACAAGAGAAGCAATAATATTGTATCTTTTAAATATACTTTTTAATATATATCACAAGTAAAACTTAAAATACAATACTTAAAAATATACAAATCGATGTCCAAATATAAAATATAAACTAAATCATAATGAAAGGCAATACGAAAATGGCTAATTATATATATAAGAAAAACAATTTGTTTTTTTTCGATTTCTCAATTTTTATTTTTCTAAATTCAAAACCAAATCAATTTTTTTTTAAAAGAGTAAATTCTTAATCCGAATTCAAACCAATAAACTAATCAAAATTAAAATTCGATTTGATTTAATTTTTCAATTTAATCCAAATAGTACACACCCCGACCAGAGGTGTTCATGACATTTTCCTCCAAAGACTATTTATTTTCTTGGATATTCGTGTGTAACTCTATATATATGTCATGGTATGTTAATTTATAAATTTTTATTATTATTCATGTTTGCGTTTATATTATTATTAATATTTTCAGCAATTCATTTAACTTCTAAATTTTATATTTTGATTTTTTCGTAAAACTTAAAAGATTCATAGGATTCACACATCATGTCTCAGAATATACGCTCTGACTCATGCTTCCGCCTTTTAAAAACACGCCATATATCAACGTGTTTTACACCCCAATTATAAGTTATTAAGTATTTAAAAATATATTGAACGGTTCTCACGACTCTCATTTCTTTCATTAAATAAGAACAAACACAACGTCACAACCACAAATATCCTACAAAATTGGATATTCACACATTAATTTGAGGTGTATTTTCAAAATGAAATGCTATAAATAGGAGAATTAAAAGCATAAACAAATCGTCCAAAAAAAAAAAAGAAACACAAGCAACAAGCACAATTTTTTTTTAAAAATCAAGCGTAAAGCAAAACACATACCAAAAAAAATAAAAATGGAGGCATCAAAGAAGCTTGTTGCTGTGTTTCTCGTTTGCATTCTTGTTATTTCCTCATCTGTAGACGTCTCCATGGCTGAGGGAGAAAGTAACGCGGAAAAATTCAAAAAAGCATTTACCGTTGCTGCAACTGAATACACAGTTTGTTACAATGAATGTCAAAAGGTATGTTCAGATGCAGGATTTGGATACACTCATTGTGAGATGAAGTGTGATGAAGATTGTACCGCTAGATTGCTCAAAGGTATAATACAATATTATTTTAGAATCATTTTTTTCTTTACGTACTATATGTTATGTGATTTTAACGTATAATAATAATAATATGTTAGTTATGATTTTCTAACACGTTATTATGTTCTATTTTTTTTTTGCAGAGAGACTTCAAAGCATGAAGAATTAAAGGGTTGGAAATGGACCAAAGGTTGCAAATGTAAGGGGAAAAAGAGAATAAACAGTGGTTTTTTAAAAAAAATTTATTTCTATTAATTACCACTGTATTTGTAATTTTAAAGATTCAATAAAATTGTTTCTTTTTCTACTTACTGTTGTTTCTGTCAAGTCAATTGCAATTTAGTTTCATTTATTTTTTTAATTTTATTTTATGTCTTCTTAATCTTCTTGATATATATTGGGCAATATTATATTCCTTTGATATTTATAATGTCGCTATGTTCTGAAATATTTAAAATGTACCACTAAAAGAGTAATAAGGAGGCCAAAATCACTAAATCAAGCAATTTTCTCTGAATATATTAAGGGTGCAATGCAAACAACAATCAACTTTACTCTTAAAATGATAATCATTTTTGGGATAATATTTTTGAGCTAAAACAATCCATAAATGAGCTATGAGAAGGGTATTATATCCCTATCTTTATGGGGATAAAAAAACTGTTTCTGATACGCTATTAAAGTGACTATTTATTTGAGACAAAGAGAGTGGTGTATATAAGATTCTTGCTTCATATATATATATACGATTATAAATAAATAAATTAGTGGCGACCCTTGTTGCCACAAAAAGTAGGTTTCAAACTTTCAATGGTGACCTTATTTGCCATGGAAACTAGTAAAACTTTCTGCAACAACTAAAAAATGACCCAAAATTTGTCACAATAAACTATATCGATTAAATCCAAAGGAACTTTCTTTAGGGAAGCACAAATGAATAAAAGAAAATATTCATTAATTAATAAGCACACGAATAATAACAACCTTTATTCCCATGTTATTAATGATAGTAAATCCCAAGTTTAAAGCATATTTATAGGGAAGGAAATAGAGTGACAAGAGACCTTGTTATTTAATTTTAAAATAGTCTTCATATTTTTGAAAGTATAGTTCTTTATGATATATCCTACTGTCAAATCATAATTTACAATAATTCCTAATTTTTAGTAAACTAAGTCTTCATTACCAACCAAAAAAAACACAAGCACAACCAGAAATTTCCTACAATATTGGTTATCAACCACTTAAATTTGAGGTGGTGTTTTTGCAATAGCATTAATCAAATATACACACACAAAAAAACACCAAAGAGAAAAACAAAACACATATTACAAAAAAAAAATTAAAAAAAATGGAAGCATCAAAGAAGCTTATTGCAATATTTTTCTTTTGCATTGTTGTGATTTCTTCATATGTAGACGTCTCCATGGCTGACGAAGAAAGCAAAGCAGAAGAATTTAAAAAAACATTTGAAATTGTGGCAAATGAATATAAAGATTGCTACAATGATTGTCAAAAAGAATGCACTAATGAAGGATTTGGATACACTCGTTGTGAGATGAAATGTGACACTGAATGCAGTGCTAAGATGCTCAAAGGTAAATATTTTTTGTACTATCAGTATATATATACATAAATGTGCTCTTTAGCTTGGTCTTAATTGACATCTACGCTCTCTAATTTTGGCTGTGCATAAGTAGACACTTAAACTTATATAAAATTGAATAAATAGACACATTCGTCCTACGTGGTGTCCTACATGGCAATTTTGTGTCCTATGTGACATCCTACGTGTATTATGTCATGTCGGACACGTGTGTCTACTTATTCAATTTTATACAAATTTAAATGTCTTCATGTACACACCCAAAGTTGGAGGGCATAGATGTCATTGTCAGTTGAAGCCAAGTTAAAGGCCATATACATATAGAACGCCACGTAGGACACAAAATTATCATGTAGGATGTCACATATGACAGATGTGTTTATTTCAATTTTATACACGTTTAAGTGCTTACTTGTGCACACCAAACTCAGAGGACATAGATATCAGTTGAAGCCAAATTGAAGTTCACGTTTATGTATTTATACCTTTACATGCATTAACTATGTAGTTTAGCCTATGGTAACATAATAATGTTTATCATACATGTTATTACCTTATAAGTAATCATAATTGTGCAATTACTAGCTACTTTACTCATCAAACTGTTGATAATGTTTATCATAGAAATTAGCATGTAGTTGGTTGCCGTATAATTGACCTTATTATAAAAACGTTATTCTTGTTTCTATTTTCTAATATGTTATTATCTTCTATTTTTGCAGAAAGAATCGAGAAAATGAAAAATTAATTTGAAGCTTTGAAGATGGACCAAAGGATGCAAAAACATTTCTTAGTATAGCAAATATAGGGAAAGAAGAATTAAAAAAAAGTAGTATAATATATCGAAATATACAATTTCGATATATTATATATGGAGTGTTATAAATTTTATAGCATAGAGTTTTTGGTAGTGTTATAATATGTCGCTATTTGTTGCCTCGATTTGCTGCCACATATGAATTTATCACTTTGGCATTTCAATTTGATTTCTTTTACCATTCTTAATCTTTCCAATCATTAATTTCCTCATAATGAATAAAAAACATGAACCCGTCGACTTATACACTTCAAATATTTACTTCCTCATAATCGATCTAATTCATAAGAGGAGATTAACAATCACTATATAAAAAAAAGAGAGTATAATATATCGAAAGAAATAACCTCACAAATTCACTCAAAACAAAAAGAGGTTCACACAAGTGAGACGTGTCTCACAAATTTTTCCCTTAAACAGAACTCTCAAAGCTCCTAAAACTACATTGTGAATGTTATCAAATTAAAGGGAATAAATATCTCTTCGTAGAGTCATAAACTTTTTTCAACAAGAAAAGGAACTAGTCAAATATGAAGACTTTCTATTTTCCTTCCAGGAAAAAAAAAACCCAGTTATGATTTTAAAAAAATCAAGGCAAACAGCCAACACGAAACTCACTTAATCACCAAAATACGCCAATATAAGCACATTACTATAGTTAATGCTCTAACAATGATTACTAGTACCAACATGTGAGACAAATAATGCTTCAAATATATGTATTTTAGGTCGAACATAACCATCTTTCTCTTAGACTCTTGCTCGTTCTTGATAATCATTACAAACTAATCTCAACAAATCGAGCTCATTGTGATTTATACCAATAATTAGTCCAATAACTAGCTACTCAAATCATCAAATATATACTTTGTAATCATCATGCAAGATATATATACAAGTCAACTCAAGCAAGCAATAGTTCTGAACTCTTAACTTCAAAGATGGATTCTAACTTATCAAATTTAAGTTCACTCACCTACTCTGTCAAATAATGCTAATCATATCACCTATCTACGTCTTAGTCTTTGTTAGGGCTTGCCCTGAATTTTTCACATTATCTGGATCCTACCATAATCCTGTTTTGCTTCTCAATGGTTTCTTCGTGGAACTATTATGCATCTTTAGTATACTTTTCTGTTATTGTCTGATTTAATGTAGTTCAAGGTTTATAATTATTATCTTTTGCATGACGTCTTGTAATGTTAAGAGCGAAAAAGTGTGCATTCCAAAACCCTGATGTCATAGGTACAAAAATCTTAAAATATGAATATAAATCTGATAATGTCTCAATAAAACTGTCTCGAAATAGAAAAGACAAAACAAAAGTAAAGATAGAATAGGGTTCGAAACTGATACGGATCAGCCAAGCAGATCACCTCGAAGTCTTCAATTAAAAAACAATTCTTGAAATCAAGCGACTCCAATTGCTCAAAAGCTAAGTCTCGATGGAAAATGATCCTTGAAAGAATTAAATCTTGATGAAAATATATATAAAAAACTTTAAACACGTATGGAAGAATATTATGAGAGACTGGAATAATAGGAACAACTAAATTTTTAGATATAAATGTCAAAAACTATCAAAATATTGGATGTATCAAATAGGTTGGTTGAACTTAATTTGGAGAAATCAAAATGGACTAAACAATGAGGCTTAGTTCAGATCGACCAAGTTTTAATTTCTTTTTTCCTATAATATGTTTAGTTACTAAATAAAACTAACGAAACATCATTTTCTTGATCATGAATTTATATAACACCTATATAAAAAAAATAATTTTACTCCCCCTCAATCTTGGCTATGTTCACAAAAAGAATATTAAATTTTAATTTATTATTTTTATAATCGCGAAAAGCGTGATCTCATACACTAATATACTAATTAATTAGAGTCCATACGGAAATTAGGAAGACAAAAAACAAGCACAACCAAAACTTCAACATGCAGTAGTACACATATTTATTTATTTACGACATACATGCTATTACCTTATAAATATTCATAATTGTGCAATTACTAAACATAGAAATGTTTTCTTATTTCCATTTTCTAATATACTTTTAATCTTTTATTTTTGCAGAACCAGACGACAATATTAATTAAAAAATAATTTGAAGTCGTGAAGAAGGATTAAAGGATGCAAAATGTTCCTTAATATATGTATATTAGTTAATTAAGATTAAAAAAAAGTAATCGGGTTTGAACATTACGTGTTACAAAAGATGGAGCTGAATGCATGTGACACTGGTAATTTTTAATATTCAATAAAATCGTTTATTTATTTAATTACTGTTGTTTATCTATAGCCAATTATAATTATATAATTTTCATTTGATGTGCGATATTATTTTGGCAATGACACAGGTAGATAGAGTAGAAAAAACATGAATCAAAATTTAAATTTTATGAAGTTTAAAATATAGGATAACGATGTTACAGGTAATAATAATAATTAAAGAATTATTTTTTTGTTCATTTAATTTACTTATTCCCACATGACACATCCTTCTAATGTTTGGGTTCTTAGAAACTTCTGTATCATTCCTAGCCATGTTAGAACTTTTAGAATTTATGTTAAAATTTTCAGCACATATATTAACTTTTGAATCTTATGATTTTAATGTTTTTTATTCATAATTTTTATATTTTTATTAATATATAAGTTAGGAAAATTTAAAAAATTCATCGCATTTACGTTCATTGTCTCAAAACTTACATCTTGTGATCTATCTTAGTAAAATGCTCAAATTGACGCTTTTGCCTTTTAAAACATTGCTATATATTGACATGTTTTGAGTCCAAGATTGTAAGTTATTTCGAGAGTAGTATTTATTAAAAATATTCATGAATTTATCGCAAATTATTAGTTTCGTTCTCGAATTATTGACAGTCTTAAAAATACCCATCTACTTGACTAACTAAACTTAGATACTTCCCCAATCTGCCACATGACATAATAAGTAGTCTCAAACTCTTGTAGGAGAATAAAACTCTTAATAAAAAGTCGAGATAAGTGTTAAAAATACTCCTAAAGTTGACGAAAATTTAGACGTGTATTTCACTCATATATGTTGCAAGATAGGGGGTGTATTTGAGTTCATTAGTCAAATAAAAAGGTGTTTTTAAGGCTGTCAATAGTTCGGGAATAAAAGAAATAATTTGCTCCAAATTTGGAAATATTTTCAATATTTTTTTCTTTTTCTTTCATAAAAAAAAAGGAGTATTAGTGGCGACTCTAGTTGCCACAAAAAGTAGGCTTCGTGATGACTTTGCTTACCGCAAAAAAGTAGAAAATGACAATTATTTAATTGCTACTGTAAGTTTTTTGTGGCGCGTAGATCACCACGAGAACTATCAGTCCAAACTCCAAAGGAACTTTATTTGGGGAAGCATGAATGGGGAAAAAAATGTTATTATAATCAAAAGCACATCTATATTTTTACTTTTTTGGGAGTTTCATAACAACTATTTATTATGAATTTTACGTACCTAAACTATTATTCTTTTACATTAAAATACACCTCAGTGTTGAGTTGCTCAAATATTTGTTCCCAGTTGATAATAGGCATGTGTAGGTCAACTTAGCATAAATGTGTGTTTTATAGCACAAAAGGAATGATAATTTAAGTAAGTAAATGGAACAATAGATAATTGAGTTATGAAATTAACTCATAAAAATGAGATAATTTACGTGTGTTTAATAATTTAGTAAACTATTTTGACAATAATTCTAATAAGTCAATTTGAGCTATACATTTAACCTGAAATTCCAATTTTTAAATTAACAAGTCAAAATAAGTTAAACTAATAAATGAGCGAATATTTTAACACGTCCTAAAGCAAATTAGGTGAGCCATATTTTCAACTTTAAAATGGGCAAGGGAAAAAATGTTGCAAACCACCTTACTAATTAATTTGGAAATAATGTTCCTGAAAACCTATTGATCTTTATAAAAGCAAGATAAAATTACGTGCACATCATCTTTTTCAAATTAACTATTATTCTTAAAAGCCTAACGCTTTATAATTTATCTTCCTCTTTTGAAAATATATATACCCTAATTAATATTATTTTTAATAATTCATAAGTCTTATTAATTACTAACCAACCAAAAAAAAAAAGTACGTACAACCAAAATTTTCCTACAAAAATGCATATCCATCACTTTAATTGCTGAAATATTTATTTCGAGTCGATAATAGGCATGTGTATGTCAACTTAGCATAGATGTGTGTTTTATAACACAAAAAGAGTAATAATTTATGTAAGTAAATGAAATAATAGATAGTTGAGTTAGAAAAATATGATACTTTACATATATAATGCTTTATAATGTATCTTCCTCTTTTGAAAAAATATATATATACACCCTAATTAATAAATTTTTTTAATAATCCATAAGTCTTATTACCAACCACCAAAAAAAAAAGTGTACATACAACCAAAATTTTCCTACAAAAATGTATATCCATCACTTTAATTTGAGGTATTTAAATGTTCCAAAACACCTATAAATAGGAGATTCAATAACCTAACCAAAAATAAACACAAAGCAACAAGCACATAAAAAAAAAAAAACATAACAACAAGAGAAAAAAAGCAAAACACAAATTACAAAAAAAAAAAATTAAAAAAATGGAGGCATCAAAGAAGCTTGTTGCAGTGTTTCTCATTTACATTATTGTAATTTCCTCATCTGTAGACGTCTCCATGGCTGACAAAGAAAGTAACGCAGAAAAATTCAAACAAGCATTTACTGATGCTGCAGCTGAATACGCAGTTTGTTACAATGAATGTCAAAAGGAATGCTCTGGTGGATACACTCATTGTGAGATGAAATGTGACGAAGATTGCGCTGCAAAATTGCTCAAAGGTATATAACGTAGATGAAATCTTCAAATTTTTTAAAATAAATTTTTCGTTACATACTATATGTTATGCAATTTTAACGTATAACGTAACATGTTGGGTTACGATTTTCTAACACGTTATTATGTTGTGTTTTTGTTTTTTGCAGAAAGAATCCAGAAAATGAAGAATTGAAAAATGAAAATGTAGTGGGAGAAAAAGAATAAAACGGTGGTTTTTTTTTTTTTTTTTAATTAAATTTCTACTAATTAATTAATTCATTTCTTAAACCACTGTATTTGTAATTTTTAAGATCCAATAAAATCGTTTCCTCTTAATCTTCTTAAAATTTTAGTTTTTTTAAACTTATGTTAGTGTTAAGTTATTTGGTAGTCCTTGCTTGAAATATTGTATATTACAAATCATCTTCTTTATTGCTCATATTTCTTTTGTTTTAATTTATATGATATGTAGATGTTATTATCGAGTTCAATAATTTTCTTTGACTAAAATTTTTTTAAACATATTTTGATTTATTAACCATATTGTTTGGTTTGTAGAATTTTTTCCATATATTTTCAAATATGTAAAATTTTAACCCAATTTTAAATTAAATTTAAGTGTTTGACCCTCGTACTTTGAATTCGTGGTTGCAAGTATTTTCTTTACGTATATATATATATTTGTAAAATCACTAAAGATTGTGGTAAAGTAGTAAGTATTCCTCCATTCTTAATTAGAGGTGTTGAGTACGAGTCAAGGATATAGAGTCGTATTTGGTATTGAGCGTTTTATCTTTTAAAGTGGAACTTTCCTGCACAAATTCAAATTAATTAATCAGACCTCCAAACAAGTATCAAACATTGAATAAAAAATATTTAAAAAAACACACTATATTGTAAATATGTGTAGCACAATCTGAGGCGTTATTTATACATGAAATATTTTTTATCCAAAAAACAAAAATAAAAGGACAAGTTTACTTGAATAACTGTAAAAAAAAGACGTTTTTAAATATTTCTAATACATTAAACCACATTTTAAAACATTTTTCAAATTTTAAATATGAAATATTGAATAGTCCATTTAGACCATTTGAATCTTCTAAGGTTTTCTCACCAACTTATTCCATTCACACTCAGTATTTTTCATATAGGCTTGAATTATTATAAAAAAAATTAGAGTTAAATATTATTCGAATATTTAATTTATAAAATATGCATATATTATTATAAATTTTATATATAATCAAAATATATTGTTTGGCATATATTTCGATCATGTTGATAAACCAGACGAATGAGATGTACATTTACAAACTAAGGTCCCAACTACTTTACTAAAATCTGGATTGCCATTGTGGACTTTTAAGTAGCTGCCAAAGACTAAAACAAAGCTAGTTTGGGATAAGGAATCTTTTTCCTTTCCCATTGGAGTCAAACTCAATGTTTTTAAAAACGTTTTTGGAGCGAGTCGCGGAGTAGAGCATAGTTAAAATTAGGGACGAAGCTAGTTTGAGGTTAGGTCGATTGAGAATTATATAATTCATACATGATTAAAACTTAATTTTCTCTTTCACTTAGTTCATGTATTTACTTTTTGATATTTTGAACTTTCTGCGAAAATTCTAGTTACGCCACTGATTAAAGTATATTAGGGTAATTTGATTAATAAATTCCCTAATTAAAATTAAATTGCTAATCAAATTCTTAAATCAATACCAAAATAACACAAAATTCAACTTGTTATTAATGTCAAGAAGTTGAGAATTTTAAAAGTCAAAATACTTTTTATTTCTTAGTCCTATCTTCTTTTCTCTGTCTTTCACTAGGTAAAAGGAAAAAAAATGATCAACATGCAAATTATAATGCAGAAATACATAATCGTAAGTTCCTTCGTATATTTTTAAGGCATAATATATAATTATGTCCTTTAATTTAACTTCAGCTAGCATCTGTGTCCTTCAACTTTCGTTTTAGATATATACAAGTAAATATTTAAATTTATAAAAAATTCAATAGATAGACACAATCGTTTAAAGAAATAAGAATTAAAAATTTACGAGGCTTATGTCCACAGCCTCAACCCCACAATAAGGTAAAACACAGGTCAAAACAAAAGACCAAACGTCATGGCTAACGTGAACACTGCCCCACTTATCTTAGATCCGATGTCACATTCACTAAAGATTTATGATACTTGCATCGAACTTAAAGTTCTCTATAAATTGCCATTTCTCAGCTCATACAGAACCACATCAACAAAATTATTAATTATTATTATGGATTCACAATCACCAAATGGTTCAATTATCTTCTCTACTGTTGGTAGAACCAACTACGGTTTCGATATCTTCTCTCTCAAATCTCCATTGTCTTTCCTCAATTCTCCAATCACGGAGCACCGTCTCACAGACGGTGCATCTGTCAATTTCAACGGTCAATTCATTGACGAAGACCAAACATTGGTCTTCGTCTCTGAAAGATCAGGTGCTCCTCGCATTTACTTGAGTCGCCCTTTAGGAATCAAACTAATTCCTGCTTCAATTAATAGCTTATTTCTCGATCGTCCGATTCTTCGGAATAATCGCCTCTATTACATCTCAGCTCATCAGCATTCCGAGAAAATTTTCACGAGCTCTTCTGCACTTTACTGCACTACTATCGAGGGTGGCAATGAGGTTATAACCCGATTGACTCCGGAAGGATATGTTGATTATAGTCCTTCGATTTCAAAATCCGGACACATGATTGCTGTTGCATCCTACGGAAATCGTCATTGGCCTACCGATGAATTTCATGATCTGACTACTGATATTGTTGTTTTCCCTCAATCTAAACCTGATATGAGAACAATTGTGTGTAGACACGGTGGCTGGCCAACTTGGTCAGGTGATTCCACCATTTATTTTCATCGCCAAGCTGAGGATGGATGGTGGAGCATTTTTAAAGTCGATTTGCCAGACGATTTATCCAATTTGGATGATGAGAATAATGGTTCGATTCGAGTTACTCCGCCTGGTGTGCATTGCTTTACTCCTGCAGCAGCAGTAGCGTCAGACAGATCCAAATCATCAGTTATTGCTATTGCAACCCGAAGACCCGGAAAGAGCTATCGCCACATCGAGTTTTTCGATGTGGAGTCTCAAAAGTTCTTTCCGGTGACGGAATTGATTAATCCTACCATTCACCATTACAATCCGTTCTTCTCCCCTGAATCGACGTTCCTCGGTTATCATAGATACCGAGGCGAATCAGGTTCAGGAGAAACAACAATTCCTTACTTGGAACCTGTAATTTCACCCGAAAACGGACTGAAAATGCTGAGGCTTAACGGATTCTTCCCTGCCTCTTCTCCGTCAGGTGAATTCATTGCATTCAACCCGGGATTATCAGGGCTCGAAATCGTCAAATCAGATGGTTCGAAAAAATGGACATTGATCAAAGATCGTACCTCTTTCTGCAATTCGTGGTCTCCAGTTGAACCTGGCGTGATTCTTACATCAATCGGACCTATATTCCAATCAGTAAAAACAACGGTCCAAATTGCTCGTGTTTCATTCAACTCATTAAACCTTAATGACGATGAAATTCCGGTAGAAATAAAAGTTCTAACAGGGGAGGAGACTGGTAATAACGCATTTCCTTCTTGCTCGCCTGATGGAAAGCATGTAGTATTTCGTTCAGGTCGTTCGGGACATAAGAATCTGTATATTATCGATGCTCTCAATGGAGAAATGGAAGGGGGAGAAATTCGTCAGTTAACGAATGGTGCATGGATTGATACGATGCCAAATTGGTCACCTGACGGAAAACTAATTGCATTTTCTTCCAACAGACACAATCCAGATAACATTGAATGTTTCAGCATCTACATTGTTCATCCGGACGGATCAGGGCTCCAGAGGATCTACGTGGCAGGGCCAGAGGGATCAGAGGAAGTAGATAAGGAGAGATTAAATCATGTATGCTTTAGTAAGGACAGCGAGTGGCTCTTGTTCACAGGTAATATGAGCGGAGTGACAGCAGAACCAGTGTCGTTGCCAAATCAGTTTCAGCCGTATGGTGACTTATATGTGGTGAAATTGGATGGGAGTGGATTGCGACGACTGACATGTAACGGATATGAGAATGGAACTCCAGCTTGGCACCCCTCGACTATGCCTATGGCGACTACAGGGGAAACAAAACGAAGCTTACTAGTAGGAGAGAAGTTAAAGGGTGAATTTGACGATGTGCTATGGATGAATTGTTGACGACAGCATTAACATACTCAGTGTAATTTCACACGTGAAGTGTGGAAAGGGTCACGTGTTCGTAGTCTTACCCCTACCTTATGTCTTTTGTTGCTCGCTCATGAGTTCAGATATCATGTTGTACTTGTTTGTATTGGTTGTAGGATGGAATAAACATTATGAAAAAAATCATGTTAGCTTAAATGAATAGACAAAACTAACAATAAAAAGAATATGAACATCAAGTAAATACAAGCAACAAATCAAAGTATAAAAATACAACTATACTTACAAAGGTCATTACCCAAATAAACTTACAAAGGACATTACCCCAAATAAGAAGAGGAGATGTTCGGATGCCTCAGTGAGGAGGTGTGAGAGATTGGTTATAGTAGGTCTAAGGAGAGATAGGCCAAACAAATATTGGAGAGAGGTGATTAGACGAAATATGACGACACACCTGTGCAGTTTACCAAAGACATGACCCAATATAGAAGGTAATCATAATTAATGGATGTCGAGGATTAAAGTAGATAGTTAAGCGTTTTCTAGTTTCCCTTCTTTGTATTGTTATTATAACTTTCTAATTTTGATGTTAGTATTACCCATTGTTTCTTTCCTTCAGTTATTATATTATTTGTTGCTGTTACTTTTGTTTTCTCTATTATTTTTATACCTAATTTGATATGTTTTTTACTTGAGTCGAGGGTCTATCGGAAACAATCTCTCTACCTTCACAAGATGGGGATAAGACTGCATACACTCTGCTCTCCGGCTATATACCTCACTAGTGGAATTACATTGGGTATTTTATTGTATAACCAAACTTCTCGCATCGGTAATTTCAATAATTACTAATTTTAGAGTAACGTTTGTTCGTGCATAGTACGGGTTCCAATAATAGTTAACTCAAAAACAGAACTACAGCAAAGACAGATTTCCTGGCAAAACTATTGTGGAACCAAATGGGCAAAAATTGAAGAGTCTGTACAACAATAAGGGGTCGTTTGGTTTGAATACAAGTTATGGTGGGATTAGTTATTCTGAGATAAATTGTGCTGGGATAAGTTATGCTGGAATTAGTTATGTTAGGAGTAATTTTTATTGCTTGTATGGTTTGTCATATTCAAACTTATATTCATTGCATAATATCTAAGAATAAGTTGTTTGTTTACAAAAATACCCTTCACCTTATTTAGCCTCTTTTTTTTTACATTTTCTTTGCAAACTTTAGTTATTCATCTTAAAAATAAAATTTCCATCTTAAATATTTTTTGTTTGTGTATTTCCATGATTGTGCGTGTGTTTTTAAAATTAAACTTTCATCTTATTTAACTTTAAAATAAAATTTCCATCTTATTTAGTTTTAAAATAAAATTTCCATCTTATTTAGCTTAAAATAAAACTTTCATCTTATTTAGTTTGAAAATAAAACTGCCATCTTATTTAGCTTGAAAATAAAACTTCCATTTTAAGTTTATTAAAGTAAAAAGAAATTTTATTATTAAAGTTATCTACATTTTAACTGAATATATATAATATAATTTTTAAGTGAGTAATAAACTATTTAATTAAAAATATGTAATTTAGTAGTGGAATGAGCATTTTAAGAGAAATCAAAATATAAATAAACAAAAGAATTAGGCAAATAAATTCAACTTATAATATATTCATAGATAAAAATTGTATTTATAAAATGTAATTTTTAATAGAAAATTATATTGTCATAAAAATAACGAGTAATTAGTGTTGTGAATGTTATTATAAATGTTGTTAAAAATTATGTTAATATACATAAATGTAAAAGTGGTGTATAAAAGAGAGTTAAAGGGGTATTCTTGTTATTTTACCTACTTTATCCCAGGATAAATTATCCCATGATTACTATTCCACTCTCAGAGAGGGATAACTTATCCCAGGATTAATTGTTAATCCTGGGATAAGTTATCCCAACCTTTGCAACCAAACAATGAATTAAAGGGCACTTAAAAATGTAACTCATGTGTAAGCTTAGTAACTAAAAAATGTCTAACTAATTGCTTCTTCTTAATAGCTTTCTTTTATTAAAGTCCCTTATTTAAGATCTTGATGAATCTTTTTTTGGATCACGAGTAGTTTAATAAGGATATAAGGATTGTTTTGTAGTGAATAATATCATCGTAATGATTATAATTAATGAATTAACGACAGGAAAGTTTGATTTGCCTTATTAATTAATGACATGAGTATAACGAACCAGAATTCGTGTGCTTTAGCCCATTAATATTTTGGTGATATGACTTTTGGTCAAAATTTTTCCGAAACCTTTTGGGGACCCTCCGTAAGTACCCGGGGGAGCAGCAGGTGAAACCTCGGGAATTTTCACGGCGTTTTTGGGCATTTACGAGACATTTAATAGGAATTAGGCGGTTTTTCTCATTTTTCGTGTGTTTTAGCCCATGAATATTTTGGTGATATGGCTTCCGGTCAATTTTTCCCTGAAACCTTTTGGGGACCCTCCGGAAGTATTCGGGAGAATAACAGGTGAATCTTCGGGAATTTTCAAGGCGTTTTTGGGTATTTACGAGGCATTTAATAGGAATTAGGCGATTTTTTCATTTTTCGTGTGTATTAGCCCATGAATATTTTGGTGATATGGCTTCCGGTTAATTTTTTTCCGAAACCTTTTGGGGACCCTCCATAAGTACCCGGGGGAGCAACAGGTGAGGCCTCGGGAATTTTCATCGCGTTTTTTGGAATTTACGAGGCATTTAATAGGAATTAGACGATTTTTCTCATTTACGAGGCAGTTTTTTGCGTTTGTTAGCCCAATAATATTTTAGTCATATGGCTTCCGAACAATTTCTTTGTGAAGCATTTATGGATCTCTCCGTAGGGAGTTGGGGGAGCAGTACGTTCAGTCTCACCATTTTCGGAGTCCATTTTGGGTATTATGGGTGCAATTTACAGTAATTAGGTGATTTTCTCAATTTTTCATGTGTGTTAGTCAATGAATATTTTTGTGATATGGCTTCCGGGCGATTTCTTTGTGAAACCTTTATGGAACTCAAACAACACCACATTATCATGTGATTTTTCCTCGTTATTATTAGATATGTTTGTATCATGTAACACGACAAGAGGTACTTTGGTTTCTGTACACAAGCAATCGTTGTACACATTGGCTACTGAAGTTACAGATTGTTCAAAATCATGGACGATAGCTTCAGGTTGCCGTTGTAATTGCCACTGAATCTAAGTAGAAACATAGCTGTTCTTGGAGTCCAATGGATGAAAGCTAAGCACCAATGAAATGAACCAAAATTCTCAACACAAATACTCAAGTATTATGTAATCACTGATAGCCAAATTACCACGGCAACACTTCAACTATTGAATTACAATGGAAAATACTGAAATAACAAGTAACTAAAGATAAAAATATGAATGGAGATGAGAAGCGTAGACTTTAGAAAGAGATGAGAGGATCAGACAATTTCTTTCACAATATGCATGAATTCTCCAAACCGCAGTGATAACCCTTTTATCTCTACTCAACTTGGATCCCAAGTAAATCTATTGTTAGGCTGTCTTATTCTTGAGCCTCTTCGTGGTTTAGCCCTGGGCCAACAACTTATCTAGCCTCTGGGCTATTTGTGTTCACAACAATGAGCTTACTAATACATGCTCCCAGTGGCGGATTTATTAAAGAGGTTCAAAAAATAAAAATGCAGTGTGCATAGAGTTTGAACTCGGAATCTTAAAATGAATTTTGAAATTTCTAAATCAATCAACACGTATTAGAATTTCATCAACATGTATAACGATCTATTATCAATCCTTCTCAGATCAACAATAGCGATGTCAACTATCCACATCGATTTTCTAGCAAAGGTAAAATGATTTCCACGACGGAAAGTGGTAAAAATGAAGACGTGAGAGAGATCGTCTCAATAAGATGATTTTAAAAAAAAATTGAATTTTTGTGAGTGGTCAGAAGTGATGATTATGCAAAAAATTGTCTACTTTAAGGACATTTTTGTCTTTAAATACAGATATTCAAGTATCTCATACAAACAAAAAAGTGGGGTTAAATAATTATTTAACATTAGAAACAACTAAAGTGCCTTTAAATATCCACGGTTTTGGTTCTTTATGCTTTGTAACTTTGTCTCGTGAAAATTCCAAAAGGTGGACCAACAAGCTTGATATTTAAGCTTGGCATCAGAGTAGCTATATATATACTCGACAATTAAACACTTCAACTTTAAGGATTCACATTTAGACATCTTGACTTGTTTTTATTACGTCAGTTCAATACTCCAACTTATAAAATAATCATTCAGACACCTTTAAAATTTATGTGTTACATCAACATCAGGTGTACACGAGACACAGAGGAATTTCTAGTACACAATATTGGGGCGAGTTGAAATGTCTAGATATATAATTTCAAAGTTGAAATGTTTAATTGTCGGTTGAAGTCAAGCTAAGATGCCTATATATAATGTGACATCCATCCTTTACCTAAGTGGGAAGCAAAAGACATCCTTTGATTGGGAATAAACTCCATTATCATTTACTTTTGAGCATGTCAACCTTTAAAGTGGAATTATCTCATGAGCTTTACATTAAAGATTCTCTAAGCAAAGATGTGCGGATGCATATGACCATGTCATCTAAAAGTTTATGTCGTACGTACATGCCCTTTTGCAGGTGGATTTGATTATTTTATATAAGCCAAGCACTTGGACTCCAAATATAAGAATCTGTCTTCATTTCCATGGCATATAACTAAAGAAACCTAAGAAGAGTAATATGTCTACATACATTACTCTCTATCTTTTCTCTTCTCTAAAATAACAACATAGAAAGAGAGAGACATGTAATATTGTTGAGGAGAATGTCGTCTGGTTCGAGATCTTTCATTAGAAGTCAACGTGAAGGAAATGTTTTCATATATATCCTGAATGATTTCGGACCAGGCTTCATTCCCCTCAACTCTGATCCAGCAAGTATGTGTTCTTAATTTTTTATTTAATTTAATTTTAGGGTGTGTTTTGTATGAAGGAAAATGTTTATGCAAATATATTTTCATGGATAAAGTTCACCGATTCCACCTACTAAACCAAAAGAGTCATTCAGTCAATAAAGAGGTGTGCTTGACTTTGATCTCATGTTACTTTGGCTACTAATTAATAAGGGGTTTAGCTTGTGGAGCGCTCTCTCTTTTGTGTCAACGAAGGAAGGATAAGAGTAAGAGCAATCAATCGAATATGATTGTTAAATAGTTTCGGTCCTAGTTAGTTCCATGATCAAGGAAGTCAATCTAATCTCCCCCTACCCCACCCCATATAGTTGTCTTGGAGGTTAGAAAATTCGCGTGTGCAAAGAAGGCCAGACTCCAAGCTGTTCAAGAATAATAGTGTTGAGTTTCTTGATTTCTTATTGTTTGGTAAGTAAGCAAAAAAATAATTATCCCAAGAACATTTATATGAAATCTAGGAAAATACTATGGGGTGCCAGTGTGGTGGGAAGGGTTGGGAGTAGGAATCCAGGGGTAGTCAAGGGGTGAGGATTAGGAGCATTGGGGCTGAGGAGGAGAGAATGAACTTAAAATGTTAGCTAGCATATATGATCAGAGCTAACAACTGCCCATAGATGCGTGCTGAAAATTTGGAGGAAGAGTGCATTTTGATCGCGAATGAGTCAATTCATCAATCATAGGTTAACATACATCTCCATAGTTATAGCCTTGTTATGATTCTACCTCGATCAAAAGGTGCACCACTATATGTAACACGTAACAATAAGACCACCAAAAGTCTTTGTAACAGTAACATTCCACAATAGTCATGTGTAATTACCAATCCAATGATTCCGCGAGACCAATTCCCTAGGTGTGATGGGAGGAGTCAACTTCGTGCAACACTTCAAGGTACTGAAAAATGACGAGTCTGTTGTAGCCCTGGAGGCTGTAGGTGAGTTTTGAGATATGTCTGTGTGTCAAAGAAGGGATGTATCTAACACTCTTAGGTAAATCTCACATCAAAAAATTAAGGAATAGTGAAGTGTTATATACGTACCATGAATCTGGACTGAGATATGATTCCATAACAAAATACTAAATGTCATAGTCATAGAGAGTGTTGCTTTCATAGTTATGCCTTTCTTATTCACAAAAACAAGTGACAAAAAGTGAACACAGAGAAGCAATTCTTTGGGGCACTAACTCAACATGTTCTTTTTTCTAGATGCTATGCTTACCATATTCCACTATAAGATGCTCTGCCTTACTATCCTTCTTGTTTGTGTACCCATTGTTCGAGAATCTATAGAATCAATTATTAACAAGAATAAAATCAAATATTATCGAGTACAATCCTATGACGACTTCAAGTTAATATTATACTAACGATTGCGTTCACAATCAAATATTTATAAATATTTAGTAGATTTCTTAATATATACAGAGTTTGGGTAAAAGTTAGGCCTCTAGATGGTTGTCGTAAGGTGTTGAGTTAAGTTCTGATCCGCCCCGGAGGAGGGGTGAGGGACAGATTAAAGGAATATAAATTTACTTTGCATTGTAATAAATCTAAATCTACAACCTGAAAGCAAGCATATCACAAAACTAAGTTACCACAATGGCTAAATTACAAAAAAGGATTCATACTTGATCAGGAAATATTCTTACAATCAGGAAAATCTTGAATCCTATCGCATAGTTCTTCAACCCGGAATTGATGTTTTCTCCACCAAAATACCATATGTACAGTAACAACGGAAGCCAATCGATAACAGAGTACAGAAAAAGCTGTTGAGGATTATGATCTGCTTTGTTAAAGTTTCCGATAGTTTTCAGGTATTAGCCAGTTGTGATGGCAAACTGGGATGATTATGTTCACCTTCGTATGTCACGATAAGCATTGAAGCGTCTTCCAAGCATCTCTCAACATGTTTCCGGGCAGGGCAGCCTCTCATGCTGCTACATTTATAGTATCCCCTGCATACGTCAAGGAAGGCGTTAGTCTATGCAAAAATGCATTAAACTTGCACAGAATCAAAGCAAGAATTGGTTGTTGTGATCAATAAAAGCAACTTGATAGAGCCACTATCACACCACAGATCCCAGACGTAAAAACAAAAACTAATATAACATATCGAAATGTGCAAACAATGGTTCTATTTCGATTGACAAAAAATAAAAAAAGAAGATCGTTAAGTTAATCATTATATTAATCGAGCTCCTCACTTCACCACCCAAATATGAAGTATGGCTAAACGGCATATGAGAAGGACGGGAATCATGTGAAAGAGATAAGCTTTTATGTTAGACCGGAGCTCCTTAAAACTTATCTTCTTAAGGATTGAGGTAGCTTTTGCAAACAGAAGCAATACAGACGGATGCGGATTCGGGATTTGAAGAATATGGATTCCTAAAACAATCTCAAAGATAAGATATGATAAGGACTAGGTTCACAGTCAAATATTTATAGATATTTCAGTGGATTTCTCAATACGTATACAAGGTCTAGGCAAAAGCTACTCGGTTCACATGAACTTGTACTTTATACTCTGCATCCGCCATCAACCACATACATTAAACATGACAATTAATCCTAGGGAATATACTTTTTCACTCTCCAATTCTAGGATCAAGATGCACATGGCAAGAATGTGATTAAAACTGATAATCATAAAGTTTCGATTCACAAAACGTGGTTATTGAGATGCAGCTTACAGAAGAAGGTGTGAATAGTACCTAGGATGCGGAGAACCTTTGATCGGCTTTTGTCCATACTTTCTCCAAGAATACTCATCGGAAGGAATATCAGCTAGCTTGTTACTTACTGCAGGTACTTTGATTGATCTCTTTACTCTCTGTTTCCTATATGAAGACAATTCCAAAGTTATTAATCACCTATAAGACATTATATGATAAAAAAGGACAAATATAAAAAGCAAGATAAAATACAAACCTCTTCTTTGAACAGTGACATCTTCCACTGCTTCCACATTTTCCGCTTCCCTCATCTCCCTTTCCGGAGCACTTCCTCTTGTGTTGGAACGAGCTCTGATCCGCTGAGTGTGAAGCCCCAATTAAATGAAAGCTATTACCATTAGCAATACTACCGTCCACACTCAATGAGGATATAAATGACCTAGTCGAAGACATGGTCGGAGTACATGTCGAGCTATCAAAATTTAGACTAACGCCACTATTGCTCCGCCTGTACATCATCTCTGCGGGCTGTTTCAATTGCTGCTGCTGCTGCTGAAGTAGAAACCGCCGTTGTTGTTGCTGCTGCAGTTGCTGTTGAAGATAGTTATAGCTCGGGAAAGGCGTTTGTTGGCCAAAATTAAGGGGATTTCTACTATTTGAACTTAATTCCAGAGAAGGGCTTCCTAAAGTTAGATTACATTTCACATTAGCACCCATCTCTAGGACTCGGTTTTCAGGAGAGTCGATAGGAAGTAACCTAAGAGCTTTCTCATGATCGTCAATTTTGCAATTCGGGTTTTCAACAAGGATGTTATGAGGTAAAGGGGTCTTGAATTTGTTGGATTTCCTCACTCTTGCATGACCTAAAGTTGAATTCAAAAGAGTGACAACTTTCTTGAACTTGTGTACAGTTTCTCCAGTTTCTCTAACTAAATTCGTATACGAATTCTGATCATGTGTCCTATATGATAAAAGACTAATCACTCTATGACAATTCTCAACTGCAGCCTTGTTAACTTCTTCTATTTCCTCCATTTCACCTCTCTCAACCCCTAAAAACACACAAAAATTCCGCAAACTCAAACAAGTACTAATATTACTACGCCTCAGGCTCAAACAAGTTGGGATCAGCTATACGAACACTAAATGCTACATTTAAGCTCAACCCAAACCACATAAAAGGAAGAAAAACAAAACACTACCCCCTCAAAAAAACCGCCAACAAGAATTTGGTTCTTTTGCTAATCTATAAATTCATTTCAGCCAATTGAACATTCTTGAACTGTTTCTTTTCAAGAACCAAAAAGATTCTTACAAAGATAGAAACAACCAAAAAAAGGGCAGAAAGAGTTGCCCCCAAAACACAAGAACAACTACACATCCCCTCAAAAACAAAAATAAAACTCAAGATACACAACTTCAATCAACCTGAAAATTATGGAAAAAACAAAAAGAAGGAAAACAGAAACAATAAACACCCATTAACAGTTCAAAAACTCAAATACAAACAAAAAGAGTTCTTGAATTGAAATTTCAAGAAACCATGCTCAAACAACCAGCTTTTACATCAAGAATGAAAATTAACAGAAAATAAAACATACCCAAATGGAAAAATCAACATAAAAACAGCAGCAAATGCATTGAGCAAGACAAAAAAGCAATAAAGATTGGATCTTTACACTTCTAAGAATGAAATTAACAAAAAATAAAACATACCCAAGATGGGAAAATCAGCAATGAACACAGCAGCAAGATAAAAAAAAACAATAAAGATTGGATCTTTACACTTATTATGGTGTGTTGTCAAACCCTAGATTCTTTCAATCTTCATAAGGGGTTGGGGGTTGAGGTGGGTGTGGGTAGTTGATGAGGGAAAAAAAAGGTTTTGGGGTGTGTGAAAGAGAAGACTTTTTAGCTCAGCTAGAGAAAAAAAATCAAAAATCAAAAATCAAAGTCCAAAAGTGTACAAAGCTGCAATCTTTAATATTTATTCCAGTATTATGATTGTTTATTTTTAGAAAAACAAATGGAATAGGATTAGAGAGAGAGAATCACACAACAGTAGACTCATTAGTCAAGTAGTACTAGCATTTGAGTACTTCAAGATTGAGGGAGAGGGAATCTCTCATTTTTTTTAATTTTTTTTTTGACTATTTGATTTTTTTTGTTGGATTATGACTTATGAGTGTACTAATTAGAAAATGACAAAAAAAAAATGATCATTTATATTTGAGGATAAGTTCAAAATAGTCTATCAAGCATTTTTTTTGTTTTCATATTTTGATTTGATATAGACTTTTAAAAAGTATAAAAGAATGTTTGAATCTCGTGATCTTAAGTTAAAAATATTTTTAATTTTATAATTTTAAATATATTATGTGAAAAATCAAAATTAAAAAATAATGAAAAAGAAAAAAAATGCTCTTTTTTATATAAACTAAAATAAATTGGACAAATAGATTGAAAAAAATTCAATCCGTACTAAACATTTAGTTTTTTGTCATTTAGTGGTGTATTAATTATCAATTATTGTAATAAATAAGACCTGCGAAAAACAAAAGGACCAAAACTAAAACTGCTGTCTGTGTCATAGACTCACACATTTCAAAGTGGGTCCCAAAAAATTATTCCTTCTGTTTTCTTTAATTATTTCTTCTTCCTTTAGATTATTTGTTGGTCGTATTTTTATCATAATAATAAGAATAATAATAATATATTTAATGTAATTTTAGAAATAATTTAAAAATTGAAGTCAAAATACATTTAAATTATGTTAAATTTTGAATTTTATATTTAAATTATTGAGAGTGTGAATTTTTTATGTCTGATGATGTGTGTAACTTTTTCTTTTGTTTAAAAATGTTGTCACGTAGAACAATAATTCCAAAGTGAAAATCTAAGTAAATTAATATTAAATTAAAAATTAAGATTAAATGTTAAAATAATTATCGTATGAATTAATTTATTTCAATCGTGACATCTATCATCTTTTTTTCCATGTTTTTAGTTGTGGTTTTGTGTCTTCTAACTTAAAAAAGGGAGAGTTTAGGATTTTTAGTTTACTATTATACGTCAAGTTTAATATCGAGATCATAGTATCGTCATTCTTAGAAAGTTTTTACCTTTTTTTTTTTTTTGTAAATATGAAACTTTTCGACGTAAAATTGACTTTAGTTGCATGGTACTAATATCGAATATTGTCTCCTTTTGATTCGACCCAGACTTTACAGTAATATAAAAATTGCTTTATTTCGTCTTCTCATTATTGTTGGAATAATTGAGAGCAAAAAAAAGGTTACGTAATAAAAAGAGAACACAACTTGTTCTTTTTGTGGCTTAAAGACCATAGGAAAAAAAATAAAGTACCTAGGGATCTGCCACATAAAGTTACAAACAATCATAATACAAATTTTGAATTTTGGAATACTCGTGGTCTCTAATTTGAGTTTTGAATATGCAAAAAAGTTTAGTTGGAGAGTGTTTTTGTTTAAATAGGTTTTACAAGTACAAATTCGAATTAATCGAGACTCCAATATAAATATTGAATACCAAAAAAAAAAAAAAAAAAAAAAAGACGAATTGCAATATCAGTTCAATAACTTCTTGAATAATGTTATGTTGTTACATTTGACTTCTTACTACTTTCGTTTTTTTCAAACTGTTTTGAGATGATTTACTTTGAGTGGAGTGTCTATCAAAAACAATCTTTCTATCTCTACAAAGTAAAGGTAAGGTTTGTGTACACTTTACCTTCTCGAAATCTCATTAAAAAGATCCTCCGTGGCGTAATACAAATCAATTTGAGTTCATCTCTAGAACATGTGTGTCTATTTGTTCAACTTTCAACAAGTTTAAGTATCTACTTGTACACCCAAAGTTGAAGGGCAAAGATGTCAACTAAAGCCAAGTTAAAAAACACGTTTATGTATTTATAATTTTATTCGACCAAGTCCCAGGAGGACTAGCAATAGTTTGGGTGCAACCGTGCAAACTAAATATACGAAGGGCACCACGTAGGACGAAATTGTCATGTAGGACGTGTGTCTATTTATTCAACTTTATACAAGTTTAAATGTCTACTTGTACACACTCAAAGTTGAAGAGCATAAATATAAAATAACGTCAAGTTAAAGGGCATATTTATGTATTATATCTAAACGGACCCAAGTTCAAGGTGAGCAATTCATGTATCACTTGAGTAGTAGTAGTACAAAACCTTAAGAAAAGACTATCTACTAGCTGAAAAAAAGGAAGATCCATTGAAGAGTTTATGTGGGTCAGTTGAACACAAAATCCACCCTAAAATTTGTGTTTGTTCACTAAACTATGCTGGTTGGAGGTTAAAACCAGACATGAATATGAAAGCATTATCCTAATTCACCATCTAAGATAGTACAAAGCAGAGTTTCAAACTTACAACAGCTTAGAGAAACACCATTTCAACTTGAAAGCATTGTATCTCGCGAGTGCCATAAGTGCTAAGCTCTTCCCCTTCATGGTCTCGTTGCTAATTTGCTTCTGATTTGTAATAGTTGTAGCGCCAGCTGCTGTAAAAAAACTTGCACATCTAATCACTCACCACATTTCCTAATACGAGACTTACTAACAAAGCAGTTCCAGACTGCTACTTCAACTTATGCACGAGGGTTGTACATATTATCGAGAATGTGAAGGCAAATAGAACAATTCAAGAAGACATAAGGCTTGGAACCTTGCGAGCATAAGCCAACACCATCACGAAATCGTTAGCTGATGAACCAACTATTGCTGGAACTCTTTCAGGTGTGGTAGTTTGAAGCCACATATCAACTAAACTATTCAGTTGTAGAGTGGGAACTATCAACTGTCCCATATATCTAATCTCAACCTACAAGAGAACAAAAACAGTTAGCACAACATAAATATCATCAAATTTAGTATGTTTTCGACACTGAGATTTACGACAAGAGAAAACTCTCTCTCTCTCTCTCTCTATCTATCCCTCTTTCTCTCTCTCTTATTGCCAGGTACAGGACAAGTCTTTTTACTTTTAAGCAAGATAACAAGTGAGATCAGCCACACTTATCACCCACAGGCTATGTTGTTCGGACTCTTCAAATCCTCCAAAAGTAGTGCCTTCTTGAATGAAGAGTCTAAGCAACCATAGACTGTTCAACAATGTCAACAGGTGCATGTCAGATCCTCCAAAAGTAGTGCCTTTGCAAGGAAATGGATCTTGGGCCTAACTCAACGCCAAGAGCTATCATAGGGTGAGGATTGTCCAAGACCATATAAGGCGACCAATTACCCATCCCATATCCGATGTGGGACTCTTAATAACCTTTTTGGATGATCAGACATGGGTGCAACAATAATTTTGAAGAGTCCGAGCAACCTAGTCTATAGGTACCTACCAGACAAGTCTGATTAATAACATAGATATGGAAGAGACAGAGCATAGGTAATGCATAAAAAGAGAGTTGTTCATGGAGATGCTAAAAATACGAAAAGCTGGAAGTTGCCTACTCATCTTGGCATTCACTCAAGTCAAAATGACAGTATCTTAGAGCCAAGCTCCTATTTACAACTTTGTCCTCATCGATTCCTAAAAAGAGAACACTTAAAAAGGAAAAGAAAAAAACGAAGATTACAGGAAAACTAAGTATTTAACTTCCAAATTCCCACTTCACAAGAAGCAATACCCATTGGCCATTTCCTCATCCTTATATTATGTGAAGTTATAACTGTTCATTTAATTCAAAGTTCTGTCACCAATGCACACAAATGTCGCGCTAGTTCATTCTGAAGTTGGGGGGGTGTGTGTGCAATACTGATACAGTTTCTGGCCCCCTTTGCATTACCCTTTTAATTTTCATACTCGACCAGCTTTCTTGAAAACCAAGTTCTAAAACTGACGGAACCAACATTACACCCAACAAAATAATGAATTACAGGAAATCATGCCCTTACATAATTTTTTTCAACCTTCAAACCAGAATAGGTAGGATTGTAAATTAATGTGAATAACATTTATTGATTGCTAAATTGCCAAAAATACAAAAAGATAATTACCTCATCTTCGCTAGAAAGATTCAACTTCTTCATCAAGTACTTTTGGATGAACAAAACTGGAATACTGCCATCCCTGCAGTAGAATGTAAAAGATATGAATACAATCATGAGCTGTACCTTTCAGTGAAAAGCAAAAAAGGTGCATAGATGTTTCGTCAAATTCTCAAGCTAAAGGCAACTTAAATCAAATGCTAAATTTGTCCTCACAGCACACTTTATGCAATCAGGTTGTTTTTTTGTTTAAAATTAATCTAAATGTACTCAGACCTAAAGCATAACCAACTATGAAGGTCAGCTCAAGTGATCTTGGAAAGAAACAAAGTAGTCACCACAATCTGTCACTTCTATTCTTCCTTTTTATTTGTATTCATAGACATCCTATAGCTACCCAAACACAAACTATCACCAAATCGCGGAAATGGAGAAGAAGAAATCATAATTATCATTGTCAATTATAGTTTTCCTTTTTACTTGTATTAGGAGAAATCGGATATGACATCCACATAGCTATGCAAACAGAAACTATCACCAAATTGAGAAATTGGAGAAGAAGAAATTCTGCATCCCTCTTCCAACTTCTCACTCCAAGAAGGGCATAAAATATTACTCCCTCCATCCCAATTTATGTGACATTCTTTCCTTTTTAATCAGTTCTAAAAAGAATGACACGTTTCTATATTAGTAACTATTGAATTTAAAACTTCCCATTTTATATTTAATTAGATGGTTTATTGCCACCGAAATACCTATAGCTTGTTTAAGACCACAAATTTCAAAGGTTCTCATTCTTAAACACCATGCCTAGTCAAACACCATCACATAAATTGGGACGGAGGGAGTACCATGTTTCAAGTATCGAACTTCATGAAGCTATAGACATTCTTTGTGCAAACTAAATGACTTATCAGAGCATAATACAAAACCTAGACAGAACAGCAGGATAAATTAATTGTTTCACTATGAAATCAAATGATATCACAAAAAAACATACTTTATTCTCAAGTAACCTGCAGAAATCTGGGGCAAGGGTGCACTTCCGTCCCTGAAACAGTTAATTTGCAGAGTTATTTATAAAAACATTTAATAGTTCAATCTTTACTCTATATACATAATAAACAGAAAAGTTCTGTAAAATAAAAGCAGATTCTTACTGGTCTTCAGAGGCCACTAATGAGAACCAAATTGGATTAGTCCTCCTTTCACATTTGACACTGATTGAATCCAGCACAGCTTGTGGTGATATACTAAATTCTCCAAAAGTTGATGCTTTTTTTCGGCGAATTCTTCGCAACTTTTTAGTTTTTTCTGATTCTGAAGGAACAGGACCACAGCTGTATTTGTCACCTTGGACCTTCAGTTTCTGTCCATGTTCTTTGACTTTCATTCTCCAGCCTTGACCCCCATCGTCATGGCAATGCAAACTTTCTGTTTTACAAACAGAACCCTGTGAAGTAAACCTTGAACATTTGTTCTTGTTTGCTACTTCCACCAAACAATCCAAAGGTTTCCACAAATCAACTTTGCCTTCTCGTTGTTCAGTGCCATTGTCAGTTCCTTTGTCCGATGTGGGATGGCTGGAAGGCTCGGCGTTGGAATAATTCTGGAAAAATCACATGAGTTTAATCGATACAGTAATATTCACAGTTAAATAGGGATGCCATTGACCAAAGAAAAACTTATCAGGAAAAATAATGAGAACATTCAGATGCGGAAAGACAAGAATTAATATAGTTATATTTCACAATGTTCTAGATTCACTCTGTGTGAATACGTTAATAGTATAGAGTATACTTCCTATTCTGAGATGGTTAGAAATCTCAGTATTTAGATAGATTTTATTATCTAAAATAGCTTTTTTTTTAATTCATGTACTCTGAACTTAACTTATTAAGTAGAGTAAACTCCTGTATAAGGAGCTCTCCTTTGAAAATTGAACTTTTTGGTTACTGTTCTGAAAAGGCCTTCTACTTTTCTCTTTTTTCTGTGGCATCAGAGTTTGATTATCAAATTTGTGGCCATTATTCTGGAAAGGCCTTCTTCCCTTCTCTTCTTGGAATTAGAGTTTGGGTAATAAGTCCCTCCTTCAAAACTTTAATTTCGGTTTTTGTTCCATCAACTTATTCCGTTACTTCTTAGCCGTCAATTCAACCTACACGGATGATGTCCTGGTGATTTGCAACACTGTTCCTCAATCCGGTGGTTGAGAACAGATTACTTCCGGTATGTGATGCGAGAAGCACTTTGTTTTGCTGTTTCAGTTACCATAGAGTTTTGAGGATGAAAGGATTCTAGCACCACTTCTCTTTTTGGTGACTGTGCACTATTTCAATGACAATATTTGGACAACATTATACAGCTGGTTGTTCCTTCAACAATAACTTGTCTGTCACACACCAATTGACTTCACAGTTTCAGTTGAAAACTCAAGTTGCTCACTACCTTGAGTTTGAGGTGGGATTTTAAAAGTCAAGAGAACTAATACCGTTATACATTAAAATATTCTCGATGCATTCTATGTATCTAAGTTAACAATATAGGATATTCTTGCTAGTTCTGTCTTGGTTGAGAATCACGACATTTAGGTAATTTTCCAAATTTCATGTTCTATAAAGTTACATACATAAGGTCCAAAGGACATGACTTTACCTGCCTTTTACTCTGAGAAGACTTTGTCAAAGTGTCAGGTGAGCTAGAGCTATCTGGCTCTTCTCCAGAATCTTTCTCATTCTTGATAGCTTTCTCAGTGGAAAAGGCAGAGCCACGTAATGCTTTTCTTGCCACTGATTTTGATCTTCTTCCTGTAATTCCAGTATGTGTAGATACTCTGGGAGTGCTGACGCCCAAAGATGAAAGCGATCTCTCTTTCCTTCTTACTGGCAATGTAACTGAAGGCACAATTTCAGGTGCCTTCACTTTTCGCCTCTTATAAGGGAATATCTTTGCCCTTACATCTTCTAGATTATGATCAGACCTGAAAAATCAAATTTAAAAAGAAACAGGAAACAACAAACATTGTCAGGAAATCTCCTCACATTTATGGAATGATGGAAGAAATATAATAGGCATATTGATAGATACAAACAAACTAGCAAAGTTAGTGCTGACAAATGAAGAATCAAGTTGATCTAAGTTGAATGGTGAAAGCAATCCATTTGGAGGGAGAGAAACCTTACGTGCTTTGAGGAAGTCACTACTCCAATATAGTAGCTAATTAACGAAAATATCACTTTACTTGATGATAAAAAAGAAAAAGAACGAAGTTGCTAAATTTAGAAGAAATCTTTTGCTTGAAATTCCAGGTGGTGGGACAAAAGGCAAAAAAATGTAAAACTAGAATATTTTAGACAACTGTGGAATTGAGTACTCAAGCACAGATACACATGTCAAAAATTAAAAGAAAAAGAGCAAGGAGTTAGAAGAAAAATATGACCTCAATTTCTCTAATGGCACACAACCTAAGTCGATATAGCATATTGGACAGCATTCCAAATCTTCATCCGAGAGCTTCTTGTAGATGCATTTCCTGCAAACTTGGTGGAGTTCCCAAAGAAAATTGTCAAAACAATGCGTTCATGTAAAAATACCAGTTTCAACATAGTGCAAACCAGAATGAAATTTCCCCCTTTAAATAAGAATGTAACGAACAATCAACCCATTCATCCAACAAGATGTCTCAAACAATTTATACTGGCTAGGAAAATCATAGGATGTTGCTTCTCAGAGGAAAATAAAGAAATTAATCTTAGAAATAATTGCAAATATAACAAAAACATTTTTAAGGATCCCCAATTTGCTTGTGTGCCAAAAGACAGAAATGGATTGAGAAGCATATATTGGCACCTATGCTTGAGACCAATTTGTCACTGAGATCACATTACTGGACACAACGAAATATTGATATCGCAGTGCACGTAGCATTACAAAGAAAATTCCGCATACATCAACCAATGGATTTAAGCTACACACACTGATGATGCATAGATTTCACCATTAGCCGAGGGTCTTTCGGAAACAGCCTCTCTACCTCCGCGAGGTAGTGGTAAGGTCTGCGTACACGCTATCCTCCCCAGACCCTATGTAGTGGGATTTCACTGGGTATGTTGTTGTTGACACTGATGGTGCAAAGATTTCTTTTTTACACTATAGATACTTGCCTTTTTTTTTAGGTAACCAACTCACTGGTACTATAGTTAATCACTTAGGATTTAACTTATATAGTTATATACTGACATTGTAAAAGATTTTTACACTAGTAGTGTTGTTTTACTGGCTGTTATAAATCATTTACCATCTTTTGCAGGTTATCAATTTGCTTACTATAAATTACCTCCAATCGGCCTTTAAATGACCTTATACGTTAAACCCGATAACCTGTAATTGGTGTTATATAAATAAAAGAATCTTTACACTATAGGTATATATGATGCGGATTTTATGAAATAGATTGATCAAGCAGATAGCCGGTCCGAATTATTTCATAAAGGAAATTATATTGACCTTATGTTCCAATTACCCTCGAATCATTCAAATACAAAGCAGGCAGAGAGTTGTAACTAGTTAATATAGAGTAAAAGAGTAGTTGAACCCTCTAACTTCTTGAGCACATATGAAACACCCAGATATATAGGAAGCTATATATACACAATTCTATCAAGCTAATTGATGTAAATGGAGCAAACCCAAATCGAAAATAACTCCAATAGCAACATAAAAACATCAAAGAATTGAAAAATTCGAGTGACACATGTACCAAAGAATCTAATTAGAGGGAACTCAACTCACATGTATGAAGTCATAGCTAATTAATGCAAATGGATCAAACCCAAATCGAAAATAACTCCAATAGTAACAAAAAGAACTCCAAAGCATCCAAAAATTCGACCAAAGAATCTAGGTATAATACATAAACGTGCCATTTAACTTGGCCTCAGCAGACATCTATGCCCTCCAATTTTTGGCGTGCACAAGTAGACATTTAAATTTGTATAATTTGAACAAGTAAACACACGCGCCTTACGTGCCATAATATGCGTCCTACATGACATAATAAATAAACGTGCCCGTTTTTTTTTTTTGAGAAAGTAACTTTGTATTCACAAAAGATCATCATTAGAAGGATGATGATACATAAACGTGCCCTTTAACTTGGCCTCAACTGACATCTATGCCCTCCAACTTTGGATGTACACAAGTAGGCACTTTAATTTGTACAAAATTGGACAAATAGACACATGTGTCTTATGTGGCATCCCTACACGTAGAACGCATGCGTCTACTTGTTTAATTTTATACAAGTTTTTAAGAGTCTACTTATGCACACCTAAAGTTGGAAGGCATAGATGCTAGCTGAAGCTAAGTTAATAGGCATATCTATGTATTACGCCTAATACAAATTAGTTCGGGTATATTTTACATAAATTTACATGTAGGGCAATATATCTACTTGTTCAATTTTATATAAATTTAACTATCTACTTAGCTAATTGATGCAACCCAAATCAAAAATAGCTCCAATAGTAACAAATAAAACTCCAAAGCATTGAAAAATTTCGATTACTCAACTTACATGTATGAAGACATTCGGAAATAGTAGTAGCATCTCTAAAGAGTCTGTGACAAAGAGGGCAACTCATGCATGCCACAATTGACTCTCTCTTCACCAATTGATTCTTCATATTTTCTTCTCAAATCAAAAACTGAATTATACCTTAACGTTGCATGCTACAAAAGAAATTGAACACATTCGAGTCTTCAAAAAATTACGTACATTTCTGAATTCGACCCGGAAACAGAAGTAAAGAACCCGGAATTATCCAAAACGGGTCGTATAAATTTGAAATTGAACAAATGGGTCGGATTGATTTGGGAAAAGGGAAAGTGGGTCGGCGATGAATTTGGTAGGGTGGGGGTAGAAATGGGGTGAGGGTGGGGGTGATCTCCTCTTCTTCTTCTTCTCTGTGTATAAATCTGCAGTTTTGTGTATTGGGTTTGAGACTAAGAAACTCAGAATGGCATGAACAAGTCAAAAGTAGCAAGTTTTTTTTTTTTAGTTTCCCACGTGTTAAGTTCACTTCATATCTGGATTTTATTAATAAATTCATACAACATTTCGAGTCAGATACATTTAGATACATACTTTTTTAGATATATATTTTTTGTTAGCAGATACACTAAAATAGGGAGAAAGGTGAGCAAGAACAAGAGAGAGGGAGGGAGGGAGGGAGCGAGATTTGTTTATGTATTTTAAAAACATGCAAATCACACTAGATATGCATGAATCTTGGATACCAGATACGTAAGCGAGATAGGAGAGTGGCTAGCGAGATGGGAGGGAGACGAGCGAGATTTGTGTATATATTCCAGATACATGTAAATCCACTTAAATACATTGTATTTAGAACAAATTACGCATAATTTTAACCTTATGTGTTCTGAGATACATGTATCTATTTGAGTGTATATAAATAATTAGCTCTTAAACTAATAAGATTAATGTAAGTTACCTAATATTTATGGTTCGTGGATAGTGCAATGTGGTTAATGAAAATCTAATGGCAAAAATAATGAAAAATACACACATGAATATTCAAATTACACAATTATTTTGTTCATATAATACACAAAATATATGGGAAGATTGGTAGACATTGCACATGAATATGTTCCCTATATGTCAGAAAATAAATCCCTTCATTATTAACGGAAAATAATAATACAACGATAACGAGGGATCAAGCCAACTTATACTAAATTATTATTGGACAAACAATTTATAATGTGAGATTTAAATGAGAAATATTTTAGCTCTAGATAAATTACAAATTAATATGCTACACTCATTAATACATACAAGCACTTCACAGTAGTAGCATTAATACATAACACACTATCCAATCCGAGCAAGCACTAGTTATAGTCGATGAAATTTTGATCGATTATATTCATTAAGAGAAAGTTGATCTGATTTCATCCATTTCTGTTCTTGCATTTCTCCATAGCCCTTGGTGCTTCAGTTAAATTCGAAAAAATAATTCAGTATTATAATCAATATCAATATACTAAGTAAACAATTTGGTTAATTACCTAGAACAAATTTGCGACAAATTAAATCAAAGGTAAAATAAATAACAATATTAGTAATTAATGAGTAATATATTAGTAATATCATACCTAGTCCTATTGCTTCACTACCTTTCATGATGCGCAAGCGCTTGCAAGAATCAACAAACATCCTGTTCATTGAAATGAAATAATATAATGTTATTAATTAAGTGAAAATTTAGGGGCATAAGTATAGTGTGATGTCCATGACGGAGGATGGGTCACAGAAGGATCGATAGATTTTTAGGTTGATAAGCTTCTGAAAAAGAGGTGCACATGACACCTTAGGAGAATTCCACATTAAAATGAAAAAGAAAAAGAAAAATAAAAAGTTTTATAAAGCAGAATATAAGTTCACATGGTACACATACTTTTGACTTCGAAGATGACATAGACCAAAGGACAAATGTGTAAGGTCTATTAGACTGAAGCAGACAATACATGAACTAAGATATAGGGTAGTGACAAATATGATATCAAAGTCAGGTTTCTATTTTAGTACGACGGTGGGGTAAACCTACGAGGTCGATGAGCCCTTAGAGGGGGTATCTATGATGCCCATGACCGAAGGTGGACTGACGAAGAGGAGTTACATAGAAGGACTATCAGACTTCTAAGCTAGAGCTTCTAAGGAAGGAATGTACATGACACCTTAAGCGAATCTCACATCGAAAGAGAGAAGGAAAGTAAAAAAGCTTTATAAGGCATAATATAAGTTTACATGGATTGCACATTTATATGCTCGTTGATAACATAGCACAAGAAATAAATCTGTAAGACATGTTGGGCCAAAGCGAAAAATACACATCATGAACGTGGATCGTGACATAAGGTTTGATCTATTTATACATATATAATTGAAGTTTTTCCTAAAGATCAGTTGATGTTTTGTATACCACCTTAAATGATTGTAATAGAATGTATGTGATCATTCAACCCTTAATTGGATATATAGATTTGAACCGTGAGAATAGAAACATATTGATGGTAAGCACTTTCCCCTTTAACGAATCTTATGCGGTACAAATTCAGATTGATTGAGAATTCAGAACAAATATCAAACATCAGATAATCAAAAATAAAAAAAATTATGCAGCGACATTTTAAAAATATTTACACAATGAATTAACTTATAAAAATATGATTATAAATAATGTAAACTATAGTCATTAATTGATCATAACCTAATAAAAATGATAACAAGCATGTTGTACTATTGTATAAAAATAACTTTATAGTATCAATATATTTAACTTAAATTCCTTACAAATAGATTTATATGATACATGTTGACAATGTAAAAACCTTTTATGTGTGTCATTATTTATGTGATAGCATATTAATTAACATCTTTATCATGTCATCATTAATTATTATCTACCATAAGATTTATTTGTAAATACATTATAAATGACATTATTATAATTATATATTTTAATATTTTTAAAATATAGTTTATAATTGAGGTGTCAAAGTCTTACCCCCATGGGACATCTCCAACAAGCATCCAATCACCATCTTTGTCTTCATAGGTAGGAACATAATCAGAACTATTCAAAAGGTCCATCAGTTTCCTCTCATTCATGAAATCTTTCATTCCTTGGACTATTTCACAGTTTCATTTCAGTCAGTAATAAAACATATACATATCACAAATAATAATACATCTGAAAATAGAATTTCACTTATATATGCTGACATAACAAATAGTTTATGCTTTATTAATATAGTAATGTAACACTTAATGTGTATAGGGTATCTTTCATATTTTTCATGAGATTAGTTTCACCTGATTAAGTAGTTGTTTATAGTTATTAGTTAGGTGATCAAATAGTTAGTAAAGAATTAAAACTTTTAGTGAGGTAATTCAGAGTATAAAAAAATATATACATGAAAAAAGCTAAGAAAATCAAAATAATATGGTATACGACATATTAAAATTAAAAAAATTGAGCTATAAACTATCCACATAATGTAACTTTTCAATAAAAAGGTGTCAATTAACCTCTTTTGGACAAAGGTGGCTCCATGTGACTTCACATGGTATAAATCAACTATAATATAACTAGTTTCACTTTTTGTGTTGTTATTCTTTAGGTAATACTTATCTTAAAGTGTAACTCTTTTTTTTATATTCTCAACGTATAGGATTTATATGAGTGGAGCTAGCTAAAGTACCAGTTACGAGTTCAACAGATAATATACTAGTAGCTTTGGCCTATATTTTTGTGAAGAAATCAATCTTATATGCATCAACAATTCATCTAAAACTCAATAATTTAGAATCTATAAATTCAAAATTTTAGATTTGTTCACAAAGAGGAGTTAAATTCATAGAAAATATAAGAAGTAAATTTGTCATACCAATAGTGAAGGAATTGAACATCTTGGCTAAGGCATCGGATAATTCTTGATAACTCTCGTACATGTTTAAATCCACTTTTCTAAGGTAAGGTGCACCATCCATGCTCACCTTCACTAAAATATTTTCACTCTCTCGACCAAGCTTTTGAGAAGTCAAAATATTCTTTCGAAAGGACCTTACGGGTGGCCAACCCACAACTTGTGCCCTGATCATTTAAATTTATGAATTCAAAGGAGTTATATATACTGATAGTATAAAAAATGAATATAAATTGGTATGAACTATGTTTATTCGATTTTTAAAAAAATATTACTGATTGTGTGTCAAATCTTCAAAAAATAATGAATTTTTTAAAAGATCCAATATGAATATGATATCATTTTCGAAGATTCTTAACAATATAGAGGATGGATACAACACATCAATAAGGGATTTATCTTGTAATGACCCGGAAGGTCATTTTTGGAAACTTTCACAAAATTATCATTTTACTCCTCCCGATAGTTGCCCCGAGCCCTTGCTATTTATTCGGTGAAGTTGGTTTGGAAATTTTGAACTATTCCTTTAGCTATAGTTAAATTAGTGGGTAAATTTTAAATAATTTTAATAAGTGGTTAATGGGCCAAGTCCATAATTTATTTAATACCCTATACCACTTGGCCCATATGTTGAGATAGGTTAAAAGGGTTTATCAGTTTTTAAATTATAACTGAGGGGAAACAAAAAGAAAATTAAACGGCTTAACAAAAGCGGGCAATTGATAGCCGGAACGAAAGTCATCAGTCATCAAAGCTTTCAGGTAATTGTTTAAATTTTGATGATTACTTTTTAAATTGTATTTGGTCAATTAGGAATGGTGATAATTTGTCATATTGGAGGCAATAAAATACGCCATCTATTGGCAATAATGTTATGGTGACAATGGTTGAACAACCATGTTAGAGTATTAGCCTAAGATAGTTGAGAATTTGGGTGTATGCATAGATGTTACATTATTATTATTTTATTATTACTACCTATTAGCGGTAACAAATTAGTTTTAAAATTGTTTAAGATCAATTCTTCCCGATGGTGGGTATGTACTGTTGGGGGGTTAATATATACAAGGTCTTGGTAATGTTGGAATATTAGGGAAGTGATTGATATCATTAATGTTGGATAGAACATAAAGGAATTGGGTTGGAATTTGTTGCTTATTCCACGTGGTTTTGCTATAATTGTTGTGAAATTCTTATTGGTTCATAATTAGGTAATGATTGCAATGAAAATGAAGTGATGATATACATGACTGGAACAATTTCAATTTTATATATATAACCTCTCGTCAGTGAAGTTCTGGATATAGTTTAGTTTTGTACATGTTTGTCCGTTTATAGTTGAAATTTCATTGTACAATGTTATATTATGATTTGAGTTTTGATATATTGAGATAGGTAATTAAATATTAGGTGTATTGTATATATGAATACCATTAAATTATGATATTGGAGGAATTAAGATTTAACCCTAGACTTGGAATTTGGAAATATGAGAGTTGACATGTTAATTGACATCAAGATTAGGAACTTGATTATAGATTTGGACGAGTTTTTGGGTCTAGGTTAGACATATAGTGATATGGGTGTCGTTAGTTTTGAAATCTTATTGTGGTTATTTATTTGAATAGATTGCATTGATTCTGAAGCCCAACGAAAGGGGAAGGCTCAAGTCCCAAAGTGAATTGTTGATTAACTGAGGCAAGTGAATTTCTCAACCCTTGTTAAGTGTATAGAATTCGTGTATTTCCTTGTGGTATGTGTTGCGGAGTAATGGGACTTGGTGATGGGTTGACTTGTCCATATTGAATAATTTTAATGATGAAAAAGGGGTAATAAAAGGCAATGTGATTAATTATCGGTGTGTGATGTGTTGAGAATGGTTTGAAAG